>VWZP01004290.1:74549-104546 GCA_013396995.1 Dicaeum eximium
AAAGCTGTCATGGTGCTCAACCAAAGTGGAGAAGCTGTCGGCATCAATTAGTAAGGCCAAAGAAATCAATGAGAAATCAAATTCTGAGGATGTCAGTGACATGCCTTGGAAAACCAGAGCTGTCCCTGGATTAGATTGCTGTAGTGAAGGAAGATCTGCTGGTGACATTTGTCTGTCCAAAGCGCTGCTGAACCCCAAAGTGGTGCTTTAGGAGCTAAGTCAGTGGTGGATGTATGGAGCTTTAAGCTCTTTGTGTAGAGGAAAATATGAAAAAGATACTCCTCTCCATTGAGACAGGATGTGGGAAGAAGACCGGTATGAGCTGCTGACCCACTGTTTATCCATTTTATTAGAAATTTGATCCAGCACCAGCCAGCTGAACATCACTAATTTTGCTTCAGCACAAAAACTTACTGATGTGCCAGTAGTATTCACTTGAGGAGGGCTCCAGGTATTTTATTGGAATAATTGTTACTCTGTAGATACTGTAGATCCCTTTTCCTTCCTGTTTTGTGGCTCTTCTCTAAGTCTTCCTCCTCACTGTGCTGGGGGCAGCCCCTTGGCAATGATAAGTGGGAAGGAAGCCCCTCCTGCACAGCACAGTATTTGCAACCTCATCAGGCTTGGTTCCCAGATGCTGCCCTAAGTCCTTTTGGTGCATTTTCTGCACAAAATTTGTCCATACTTTTTTGAGTCCATTGCCCTTCATATAGGTGGAGGTGCTGGTGGGCTCTGTGGGAGTAATTGCTCACCACTGTGCAACCCTTTGCTTTGAGTACTTCCAATCCACTTCCTTCAATTTCCCATCTTGATGTTTCCCTGAGTTAACCTGTATAAAATGGAGGCTCTGGAGTTATTTATCATCTTATGACATGGTTAGAGCATGATGCTAATAACACCAAGACTGTGGGCTCAATTCCTTACTTAAGAGTTGGAGTCAATGATCCTTGTGGGTCCCTTCAAACTCAGAATATTCTGTGAATCTGCCAATCTATGTGGTACTGTTGACAATAATCATTTTACCTTTCACATCTGCTGTAAGTTGTGGCATCTGTGGAGAGACTGATGAGGAGTAGATATTTGTATTTGGGGAAGGGCTCATACCATGTTGGGAGTGACAGTGTCATTGGACAGTGTCACTGGACAGTGACAAGGAAATAAAGCATCAGACAGTCTTTTGAGAGAAACAGTGATGATTGTGTGTGCTGGGTGAGGCAGGGATCCCACTGTGTGCTCCTGCCATTAAAGACTGTCAGATGTTGTGCATCAAGGGGCAGAAGTAAGGCATCAGCTGTTACTTGCCTTGTTTTGCAGCGTAACACCCAGTGGTGCAGCTGGGCACAGTACATGTGTGCTCTGCAGCCCAGATGAGTTTCCTGCATGTATGGAGCATGAAAAACATCCAGTGGCAGAGGAAGCTGGGGGCTGAGGGTTGTCTGTGCAAACAGCATCGAGTCCTTCCATATCTGTATGCTGTGGGGAGGAACCATTACATAAAGTCAGTACTCAGAAGCACTCTGGCCCTCCTTCCCCTGACAGAGCCCTACTACAAAAATGACTTCTTCTGTTAAGCGAATTCATAAGAATGAAGGCCTTTCTTTCATGTTTGTGCCCTTTTGTGCTCATTTTCTGCAAACAGCCCATGATTAATTTGCACTAGCTGCAAATGTTCATAGCAAACTGATTTCACTTATTTCTGGGCACGGGTATGGAAATGCACATAGTGGTGTGTTTGTAACACCAGTGAGGCACTGCCATTCTGTACATGGCTGCTGTGCACCAGCTCTGTGTGACTTGTCCACCCACAGGGACAGCCCCTGCAACCATGTAATGCCAGGCCTTGTAATTCTTGGGAAAGGAAAGCCTTCACTGCAGCTTCAATTCTCTCTGTGCTCTGTGTGTGTATGTGGATGGGCCCTGCTGCTCCCCAGTGTGTTGGCTCTGCAGTGCCCACAGGGAAGGCTGCCGGTGCTGCCAACACCCCAGATTCCCTTGGAACAAACCAAACTGACACAAGGAGTGCCTTTCACCCGCTTGCCTGCCCTGGAATTGTGTTGTGCACCTATACCTGTGTCAGACCAACAGACTTCAGCCTGGCCTCTGCTGCAGGTGACCCCCATTATTCATGGTCGCTGCAGTGATAATTCAGACTTTATCCAGAACTGGCACTCATCCTGTGAAGACAGTTGCAACACTGAGTGGCAAAATTTTCCAAGTGCCTATTGTCCATTAAGACCTGGAGGAACTGGAAGCACTGGCTGTACTCAGCAAACCCCTCTGTGTGACTGTGAGGGTGACTGTCCTCCAATGACTTCCTGTGATTCCAGCCAGAAGGATGGAGGAGCTCTCCACAGCATCTTTGGGAAGTTGTCCCAGACTGGCCAAGCCTGTGCCGTCTGTTTTGTGAACTGTTGACTGCAATTCTCCAGTCAAAGCACTGACAAAGACAGGAGATGTTCTTGGAGACAAGACCCAGAAAAGTCAAGGAGACCTGAGGACTTCAGGTATGTGAGGCTGGACAAGTGCAGGAAAGCCCTAATTGAAGCAGGCAGGAGACAAGCCCAGGGCTTGTGGATCAGTGGGCTTGTGGAGGCTGTGAGAGTGGAATTAATGCATCTACGGGTGAAAAATGCAGAGTGAAGGATATACAGCTGGATTGGCTCAATGGGAGAGACAGTGAGTTAATTTTCTCAGAATAAAGAAAAGAATTATCCATGCTGGATTTCTGTCCACAACAGAAATGGATTCTTTTGTACTTTCAGTTTCACACATGGGTACAATCGAATACTCATTGAAGCTGAGAGGAATATTTCTATTGACTTCAATAAACTTTAGATCAGGGCCATAATGAGGCATGCATGATGTGACCAGATTCAACACTATGTAGGTCACCAGCTAAGAAGATAACTGCTTGCTGCTAATAGCAAATAATTCCTAGGTCTGTGCTGGTGCTTTCCCACTGCTTTAAACTAGAACTAAGCACAATATCTCTTTTCAGATTGATTTCTGGATAAAATGTAGATATTCTGTACTCATACAGAAAGCAGTAACCTGGCAAACATATAGTAACACAGGTATTCATGACACAGAGTGCAGATAAATGTGGATCTGGAGATAGGCACAGGCTGATGGAATTTGGCTAAGTAATGGAATTCAGATAGCCAAGGAATCCCCCCAAAATCACTTAAGATTTGGAAAAAGTGGAAGAATCGCATGAAGTTGAAACCTCATGCAGAGAGAGTTGCACCAAAGAAGTTCTCTGAATTGACCAAGAGAGGGGAATAAGCTTCTTTTGAAAATATTCAAGTTTTGCTTTCTGCGTAAGTACGCTCCAGCTTTGAAAGAGGAATCTTGGGTGTTCTTTGCTTGAAGCAGCTGGAATGCAGCTTCTGAGAGGAGTGAGATACACAATCCCCCTTACAGTACTAGAGTTTGAGAATAATGGAAAATTCTAGTAAAGCCAGAAAGTATAATGCATTTCTGTTTTAAGAGGACTCACTCCCAAGGTGCAGTTATTGGAGAAACAGAAGGAAGGAATGAATCTACTAAAAGGTATCCCTGCTGCGCCAGGGGTGTTGAAATGAGATGATCTTTAAGATCACTCCCAATCCAAACCATGCAATGATTCTATGAGCTGCAGGACTGTATGCTTGGTCCTGGTCCCCAGAATGTGATGTTTTTTCTTGGGAAACCTTTGGTTGACAGAGGCTGTTCAGCATCTGAAAATACTCTAATGCTTTTATTGAGAAATGCAGAGTTAATATTTGTTTGTGTCTTCCCAAAACTTCATGTTGTACAGAAACAGTGAAAGTTATGAAAATTATTCATGGATAGTTTGAAGCACTAAATATTTTCTCCATTTGCCACTCTCTGGAATGATTTGAGCATTCCAAGGCAAGCTCTTAACCATGGCTGCATCACATGATGTGCTAAATGAAAAACAAGTTAAAAAGGGAAACAATAATATGTGGCTCAATAAATGTACACAAATGTAAAATTGATAACAAATAAGGACAAAGGAAGAGTGAGGCAGAAGCTAGGAAGGCTGTGCCCGCTCTGCAGGAGCGCAGGCAGCAGCGGTGGGAAGGCGCGGTGCTGCTGACCCTGAGCCGCGATAGATGCGCCCCAGCTCTGCCAGCAGCCGGGCTGCGAGGGATGACACGGGGCTGTGGCACGCAGGGTCACAGTGGGGGTGGCTGTGCTGCCCCGTGCCTTCCCTCAGGCCACCTGCCCTGGCTGCTGGTGCCGTGCCAGGCTGGGCCAGGGGCTCCGGCGGGCTCTGCCTGCTCATCCTCATGTGCTGACCCCGCGATCCTCTGTACCCACCGAGCAGGGAATGAGAGGCTGGGTGCTGGCAGCGCAGAGAGCAGCAGGGAGCACGGGCAGCTCTCTGCCTTTTACAGCTGGCATCTCCCCTGCTTCAGGCCGTAGCCTTACTGGTGGGAGGGGAAGAAAATCCCAATTATAAAATCAAGGCTAGGAGAGCACATCAGGAGACAAAAAACCTTCCCATATTTACTCTCAGTAGACTATCAAACAACACCAGGCTATTAATTTGGCTTTTGAGTCTTCACTAAAGCCCATAAAAGCGCAGTTGTCAAATGGAGTTCATTTTAATTTCCTTTCAATCACAGTAAATTATTCAGGTGATAAATCAGCTGGGGCAGCCTCCTGGCTGTAATAGAAACCCTAATTCCTGGCTAATTATCCAGCCCATTGCTGCCAGCAGATCAATACCCCTACCGAATGGAAAGGGCGTGGGGTCCAGGCAGGCAGGGTGGTGGAGGGACAGCAGCTGAGAGCACAGGCACCCCTGACCCCTGCCCTGTGCAGGGGCTGTAGGGGAGAAAGCTGTGCTCCTGCTGGTCAGCAGGATGTGGCAACTGGCCCCTTGCTGCAGTTGTTGATTCCCTGAGTGCTGGGCTTTGCTGTTCATCCCCATGGTGAGCCACATCAGGGGTTGAGTGGGTGTGGGAATGAGCTGCTCCCACCTGGGTAGGGCACATGTGCTGTGGGGGTGTACCCCAGACACTGCAACCCTCTCTGCCAGCCAGCTGTGCCCTTTAAAGGTTATTCAGAAGGAAATCTCAGGCTGGCAATAGTTTTTCTTGTCCAGCAGAACCTTTCAATACTAGTAAAACTAACCAGGTAAACAAAAGATGAGAGGACCAGCACTCAGCTGTAACATGGAGCGCTTGACTGGGACAGAGCAGCAACTTCTGGGAGATGGCAGTAGCACTTACCCCCATCTCCTTGCATGAGGTGTTTCTCCTGAGCTGCTCCATGCACAAAGCACTTTGAACCTCAAGACTATGCTGTCAGCTGCTCTCTCCAGTTCAGCATCATCAAGTTATTCTGCAAACGTCTGATAGAGCTCCACCGTCTGTCTCAGATGCTTTCATGCAACACCTGTGCTGCTGTAGAGGCTGAAGGCTCCTCAGGACAGTGTCTGCTCTGAGCCCTATGATCCTTCATCACACTGCTGGGGATGAAGAGGGATGCACCACCTTCTCCTTTGGCTCTGCTCTGGTTAAGATTGAAAAAGGAGAAAGAAACCTGCCATAGTGTTTATTCCTGCTAAAATCAACTTCCCTTTTTTTTTTTTTTNGCTTTTCTTTTAAAATAGCAGCAGAAAGCACGGATCCTTTGGCCACTACCTCCTCGTTGCATACCCACTCCTTTGCCCTTCCTTGTGAGCATTTTTTTGTGGATGAGCTTCTGAAGACTGCACAGAATTGTGTGCATGTGCCACCTTATTATGTCATGTTGTGTTGAGTGGTGACAGTCACAGCAGATTTTGTTGTATGACACCTGTGTGTATTCTGTGTGACAGTGGGGCTGTGCAGGCGAAGAGTTTTCTGGGGAAGAAGCATGACAGGAGCCATGTATCCAGCAAATGTCTTCCTGCATCAACACCATCCTTGTGAAAAGCAGCCCTGCAGCTTTCAGGGCAGCTGAGGATGTCTGAGGGGCTCTGGGATTGAAATGGCTGGTCTTTGAGTAAGCAAGAGAGGTGAGAAGAAGGGCAGGTGGGTAACCAGGGGTTGCCCACTCTTCTGTCAGGCACAGAGACAGGGACACCCTGCTCCCCACTGCAGCTCAGTGCCTAATGCCCCTCCCAGAGGGCCCTCCCTGTAGAAGCAGCTGGTGACCAACTTTCCCACTTTGTCTAGAAGCAATGGACAGTCCTGGATCAGGATTGCTCCTGCAGACTTTTCCAGAAGATGACAGGGAGCATTTCCTGTGGTCTGCAATTCCTTGGGAGCATGCCCCTACTGAAGAGAAGCTGCTGATAGAGGAGAGAGCTGGGGTTTCACTGCACACACCCTGCTGCGAGGGCAGCCAGTGCATGAGACCGAGCTGGGGAAGAGTAACAGCACACACATTTCAGGGAGTTCAGGGGGAATTTGAAAGACTGGATCCGTCATAGTGCCTGTTCTGGTGATAGGGAACCCTCAGTCGTGGCTGGACTCATGCAAATGATGCTTCTCTCCTAGTCTGAGCAGTGGGGTTGCTGGGCTACGTTCCCCAACTCACATGACTCTGTCTGGGGACTGTCTGTCTCCAGGGTTGCCAAGTGTGAGTCCTTTTCCTACACAGGGGAGTCCTTGTCACCTCCTCCTCCTTTTGACCCATCAAAGAGTAGGAATCCCAAAATACCAAGGTAGACAGCTCCTTTGAGAATTGCATTGTATTCCTGGTTTTAAACATCCCCGTTTTTCCTCCTGACTGCTCTCAAATATGACTATATGTACAAATACAAATCCCTAAGTTAAAGGAAATGCCAGCCTTGCTGTGGCTTGTGCTCCCACATTTTGTTTGTCCTTGTCTCTTTTCTCTTTGCTCTGCATAAACAGGGGGGATGTCTTCTCCCCTGGCAGGCTCCCCACACTGTGCACAGGCTTGTGCAAAGGGAATGTTGGTGACACATGGCATGGTCAGCAGCTGGCAAAGGCACACCAGCTCTCCCCTGCTCTGGAAGCTCCTCAGGGATGAGGATGCTGCTCAGGAGGAGAGCTTTTTCCCTGAGAGACTCGTGTCTTGGTTTGAAAGACAGGTGTCTGCAAGGAAGGCAAAAACCTCCCTCAGAATAAAAAAATGTTACCTCCTTCCCTCCAAACTATTAGAACTTTGAAATTAAGGGGCTTTCAGGCAAAGATATGAGAAAAGCAATAGCAGTTGTTTACTAGTATTTATGTGTATAACAAGGCAAATAAACAACAACCCTGGCAGCAACAACAAACAGAACCAGACACCCTGTCCCACCCAGAACCACAGACCCTTAGTGCTCAGCAAATGGCTGGATCCCACAGGCTCTGACAAGTTTCAAGTACATTTTCCAGTCCTAGTTTGAAAATCACTGCTGTTTTACAGTCATTCTGTGAGCTTTCTCTAAATCTGTCCATCACCTTATAATCAACAAAGATGGGAGTATGCTCCCTTGAAGAACTTGATGTGCTAAAACAACTTGAAGGAGCCAAACTCTTCATGGGGCTACACAGTGGGAATATAACAGACAGGAGCATGAACTGACACAGGAGAGGCTCTGCAGGGTCTGAAGCTGTGCAGTCTCTGTCTGTGGTGATTTTCAAGACCCACCTAGATGAACCCCTGAGCTGCATGGCCTGGCTCAAGAGCTGGCCCTGTTTTGAGGGATCCCTGAAACTTCTTCCAGCCTGGGTCATCCCACTACCTTGGTGCTCAGCCACTTGATTCATTCCAGTGGTTATGATGTGTGTACAGAACACGTTTGTGTGGCTGCAATGAGCAGTGTGGTCAGCCTGGAGTGCAGCAGTGGTTCACCCAGCCTGCAGGATGAGATAGAGAGTTGTTTGGCCTGCAGCACCAAGGAGTCTGAGAAACCTGCTCTGTGCAGAGGCTGGGTTTTCAGAAGAATGCCATACTATTGGGGTGCCTTTTTTTTTAGTATGGGGTTGAACAAAACAACCTACACCCGTGTCTGAATGATGACATAAAAGCAATTGTGGAGCTAAGCCAGTTCCTGACAAAAGGGACTGATTCAAAATTACTCTCTGCTCATATCAATAATGGCTGCTTAAAATTTTTTTGCAGCAGATTTTTCCAAACAAACAAACAAAATATTCCCCCCAAAAACTCGAAAGGAGAGAACTCCTGCACTAAGAGAGTAGATTAACATGTAGGGGCATGATTTCAGTTCTGCTCCTCTCACCCTGAAAACGGAAAGAAATAAGGGCAACACTGGAGAGGCAAGGGTTTCTCCTGCAGAATCCCCTTCAGGCTCTGGGCTGACCTCAGGTCCGTGTCAGTCCAGACAAGTCACGCACAAAGGGCTGAGGGAGAACGAGGTCCTGGAGGTGATGAGTGCATTCCTGGAAGAGGAGCTATGGAGTGAAGCCAGGCATAAGAACTGCACTTGTCAGATGCTTGGAGTATTTCACTGGTTATTAGGACCTCTCTAAATAATTGAAACACAGGACTAAGTAACAAATTAAATTATGTTACACGAGAAATTGTCATCAGATTATGTACCTGATGAATGACTTTCAGGCACTGTCAGACTGTGAGGCTTGGTAGCAGTGGGAGATTTTGTTGACCGCACAACAAAACCGTGAACCGTGACTGTGTCTGTGTTTTTGTTCAAGTGGTTCTTCTCTGGTTCTTGTGACTGGAGAGGAAATTTTGAAAATATAACCCCAAATACCTCTCTGGCATCAGAACTGGAGTAGCTTCAGCATGGAAGAGGTGCTCAGGTAACACTGGTGGTGGGTTCCCTCCTGGTTGCCTGATGCTGTTTGCTTGTGGTGATGTTCCACTGCATGTGTGGTGCCCAGGCACCTTCTGCAGTTGGAGCAGCAGAATAGTGATTATTACAACACTGTGTGCCTATCTGAACCTGTCTTTGCAACAGAAAACTTTTGATAAAAACTGAAATGTTTCACTAAAACCTGTAGTCTTTGATGATGTTTCTGTATAGAGGGTCCGTCACTGAAGCCCATCATGCTAGTGGGGCGTCCAGCAGCAGCAGGCTCTGTGTGTCACCAGACAGAGTCTCTTTACTTGCAACCTGCCCCTTATAGCTACCCTGACTTGTCAGTTTGTCTCTGTTTTGCTTTATTTTATACCAATATGCAAACAATTTCTGGTGTTCACAGGTATATTTCTGAAGATGAGGAGCCATGTCCTTGCCCAAAGCAAGCACTGCCTCCCTCTCTGATGCTCCCTTGCCCAGGGCCTCCATTTCCATGAGGCATGCCTGCAGCATGCATGAAGGGCAAGGAGCATCTCCCCTACTCCACATTCCCAGCAGCCATCCTGACACTTCTTGTTTTCAGGACAAAACGCTCTGCTTAAGAGATCCAAGCCAGTCACTTTGCCTGCTGTCAGTGCACAGAGTTTGTTCAGCTTCAGCTGCCTTTCTAATCCCATGCATCCAAGGACATGTAATCAGAAAGTGATGCATAATGCTTCTGAAAACAACATTTGCACTTATAGAATCACAGAATTGTTAAGGTTGCAAAAGACCTTTAGGATCAAGTCCAACTGTCAGCCCAGCACCGCCACCATATTCATCATTAAACCATGTCCTCACCCACATCCCCATGTTTTTGAACACTTCCAGGGATGGTGACTCCACCGCTTCCCTGGGCAGCCCATTCCAATGATTTACAAACCTTTCAGTAATATTTTTTTTTCCCTAATATCCTACCTTTTCCTATAGTTTTTACCTCCCTGGGCACAGAACCATACAATCATTTAGATTGGAAAATACCTTTAAGATTTCTGGTTTTTACATAAACATGCTGTAATGAAAACTGGCCTGCAATATTGTTGCCCTTCACCATTCTAGTTCAGCTGCAGGTGAAGAAATGAAAGAAAAGCTTTGGAAAAATTATGGGGGTTTTGTTTAATGTGTTTTTTTAAGTTTGTTTTTGCTTTTTTTTTTTTTTTTAATAAGATCAGTTCCATATTGGGGATTTGATGGACAATTCAGCATTGTAGGGAAAGTTTCCACCCCAAAAATGGAAGGCAGAAGGCTCCTGACCTCCATAGGATCACCAGACTCCAAGGGGCACCAACAGGAAAAGCAGAAGACTTTTAGAAAATGAAGAACGTGTGTCACTTGGTGTTTGGCTTTGAAATACAGGAGTTCATGAGTTGACATGGATTTGTTGAGTTTGGACTTTGCAACATGCCACAAAACAGCAAACTCTGTGGCCTTCTCTGCTGGCTTTTCCTTGCATAAAGGTTTGGTGCCCTTGCAGGTGCAGAGACTGCAGGGCTTTGGCTGCCCGTGGGGCTTGGACTCTGGTAATCTGCTGCTTTGGTAATCACATCACTGTGAGACCAGTTTATTGCACATAATGCTCATTCTGATACAAAAGATGCTATGACAGCATTCTCAGATGGCATTTATGAAACACCTTTGGGTAGTTTGTGTGAAAGCATTCCATAAATACCAACCATTTGTGAAATTTTGCACCAGGCTTCTCGAGTGTCAAGAGCCATTGGCAGGATGGATTGAAGGTCTGGCAATGTAGGTGCCAGCCTCACGCGTTCTCAGTGTGCATTCACATTTCTGATTCATCTTTTTCCATTAGGAAATACTTGACTGTGCTGAGGGTTGTGTTTTCTTCTCTGCACAGCGATACTTAGTGCTTCAGAGGGGCCACATGATGGAGGATTACATCTTTTCCCTCCTCCTCTGGCTCAAATAATTAGTGTTGAGAGGGAAAGTGTCCAGTTCCTGTCCTGAGAAACAGCATCTTTTAACAATATCTTGTAGCAATTAGAGGCATAAAAGCCTAAATTTTGTGCTGGGTTTACAAAAAGTAAATTGCTTTTCTACCAGGGTGGGTTATACTATGCCTTATTTAATTTGTGTGTCTTGTGCTTTACTTTGATCATATGCCTCCTTTTTAGCATTGCCCATAGGATGGTGGAGGCTGCTGAGAAAGTTCAGTTGATGCTGAGGTGAGAGCAGGTGCTGGGGAGAGGGCAGGAAATGGGGGAGAAGAGAAATGCCCCATGTGGGGAAGGCTGGAGAGGGGCTGCCCTGGGAGGAGGAGGAAGGCTGGAGAGGGGAGGACTGGAGAGAAGAAATTGGAGGGGGTTGGGGCAGTTGCAGGCACTGGTGCTGCAGCACTGGAACTGGGAGCAGGCTCCTACAAAACCTGTTTTGGAGTTTCTGCTTTTCTCAGTAAACTGAACTGGGAGGCTGTGGCATGGAGATGGAAAGGAAGAGCCTGTGCAGGACTGGGCAGTGCTGATGAGGGTGGTGGAGGCTTGGGTGAGTCATCCTATTGTTTTGTGTCCTGCAAGAGACATAGCAACATTTGTATTATGTACAGAGGTGTCAGAGTTGTGATGTTGAAACTAATAAATCCTGGTGGAAACAGAAGTTGGCTTTGCCACTTTGGTGGTGTCGATGTTCCTGCTCATCCATGCGCTTGCTAGTGGCCATGTGAGGCTGAAGTCTAGAAAGCCACCTCAGCTCATTGTCTACATTTACCACTGTTGGGCTGGCCTTACATGGTTTTTGGTGGAGGCTTCGTTTTGGAAACCAATGGAAGTTTATGGCTCTCGAGGACACAATTTAGTGGTGGCCTTGGCAGTGTTAACTGTTGGAATCAATGATCTTAGAGGGCTTTTCATCCTCAATGATTCATGATTCTGAGAGAGTCCACTGGCCATTTCTGCCCCTGCTGGGCATTGGGGACTGCAATGGCCCATGAAGGGCTTGCTTGAAAAACACCCACCTAAGCATCTGCAGGTCTCTGCTCTCTTCTCATCAGACCTTCTCAGAGATCCAAGGGCAGCAGGCATGAGGGATTTCCCAGCAGGGATTTGGCAGACTGACAGCTCCATTGAGCACATGCACTGCACACACTACTCAGGCGTTGCTTTTGTTCAGCCTGCTACCTCTGACTAAGAAACAATATTAAAAACATACCCAGCAGCCAGCATGGGCAGTGCCCTGTGCTGCTGCTCCGTGGGGTTTTGCTGCTCACCATGGGCAACCTCACCGGCACGTGCGTGTGCGTGGCTGTGTGCACGGCTGTGATTTACTGGCCTGTGCAGTGCCACATGTCTTTAAAATTATAGTGCCTGTTTCCTGCTGAAATAATTTCTACATAGAGAGGCTCCTATTATAGCAAGAGGAGCATGGACGTCATGATTTATTATTATTTATGGTCCCAGGGTCTTGTTTATGCACGATGGGTTAGGTGCTCAGGATAGAAATGCCATTATGCAAATGACATTGAATGTCCTTACTGAGCCTAAATAATTTTTGTGTTGGACGATTAAACCTCATCTGTTATTGATATGGGCTGCAGTCGGGCTATTAAAGAGTCCCAACAGTACTTACTCCCAGTAATGGGAAAATTGAGAGGAAGAGGCTAAACAATTGCCTCAAGTGTGCTGTGATTGTCTGGTAGGAGTGGAACATAACGAACCCCCTGAATGGAAATCGTGTTTACTACTTAGGGATAAATAAAAAGAGAGAACATGCAATAAATTGTGCTTTGTGATCTGAACTGGTGCACCAGAGAATTTGCGTACTTTCAATTTACTTATTTATTTGATTTTTTTTTTTGCAGGGGTGTAGGGGGCGGTGTGATTGGGATGTAGACACCGCAAGCAGCTGGGAAGGATTCCTGCAGTGCGTGCCCCTGGCCGAGTGGCTGGGGAGAGCTGTCCTCAGCGCTGCGCTGCTGCTGCGCCGTCCGCTTTGACACAGCTGTGCAGTCACATTTTGATCAGTGTTGATAGCTTATGAATTCCAAAATTGACAAAATTTACAGAAAAATGAGGATAATCCATCTTCCTTAGCAGCCTGTCAGGAGCTGGCTATACTTCATAATCTTCAATTACAGATGCTATTTTCAGACATTTACATGCAGATATTAGAACAAAATGAAAATGAGAAACAAAGAGTGAATGGAAATGCAGCTATTTATATGTATAAAAGAAAAACAACAGGTAAATTCTTGGCATTTAGATTGAATTTGGGTGTCCCTTTGGAAAATCTGCGAATATCTACACCCACTTATGAATTGCAGTGTGGAAATGTAAAATGTAGTATATCATTTCCCATATGCAGATAATGTGAAGATTGGGTCAAAAACAGGTCAGTTACTTTGAAGTATGAGGGTAAATGTGTTCATGGCAGGGTGCACAAGCTAATTCTCACTGCCTTCAAAGGAATGTCTGGGGATGTGTACAGTCCTAATTGGATTTGGGCTAAAATGAAGCACAGCTGTTAACTTTTTATAAACATATATGTATTGTGAAAGGGAGGTTAAGAAATATTCAGTTTAAACTGAGGGAAAAAGGTTGTACCACTGAAATCCAACTACCACGTTCTGCGAGACAGCAATGAGCCCAATGTGGCTGAAAACAAAGAGAAACTAGGGTTTGGTCCTAATTAGGTGTGTAGATAACATTTACTCCAAAGCAGGATTGGTTATGGTGTCAGCAGTGCCCAGTGCAGGGAATATAATTTAAATTATTAAATGGGGTGGTGGTTGGCAGGCAGCAGTGGTGAGACTTTGATGTATAGGTTTCCAGGAGCCTTTCCCACCCATATCTTGGGTGGCTGAGTAGGAGGGCATTAGGCTGGATTTTCCATTCCCATGAAATTCCAGGCAGAGCAGGAGTGGTGCCTGCAGCTGCAAGTGGTGCTGAGTTTCTGAAAGCCTGGGGAGATTAATTACAGCTGCTCTGGATTAAACTCTTCAAACCATATCTAACATTACAAATTTTTTCCCTTTGTCAGGCTGAGGTGTGGGTTTCTGTGGACAGCCTGCCTGGCGTGTGCCGCTTTTGCATCTATTTATAAATTAATGAAAAAATATTAAGATATGATAACTTGGAGATATTTGGTGTGAGGTCTGGCTTGCTGCTGCCATCAGGGGTGAGCAGGGGGTGTGGTGGATGTGATCTGGGGGACAACACTGTGCCTTTCAGGGACCTCCATGTTTTTTTGGGCAATGAAGGCTCTCGATGCACCTTCTCTGTCAGGAAGAAAGGCAGAGCACATGGTCAGTGAGGAAGCAGATTAAGCCCTGGAGCCCCAAGCTGGCACCTTTCACTGTTGGTCTGAGCTCCTGTTGAGCTGCTGCTGCTGCTGCTGCATCTTGAGCAGCACCGTGGGCCTGGGGGCAGCTGTGCCAGTGGCAGGAGAGCACAGAAGGTGTTATTTCATGCCTCCCTGGTGTTCTGATTTGGAATATACAACAGACAAAAAAAACCAACATGTGCAAGACCCAGTGGACCCCAGCTGGCTCATTTTAATGGCCATTTGCCCTGTGCAACAGACAACTATCCTCTGTCTTTGCTTGGTGCAGCCTCTTCAGCAGCGTTGTGAGGGCCTTGTCCCACAAAAGGGATGGGGTGGAAAGGGGATACATTTGTCTCACACCTCACGGGTCACAGCACTGCTGCAGGACTCATTCCAGCCTCTGGTAGCTCTCTGAGATTCCCACACTGGCACCCAAGAACCAGGCTGTTTCAGGCAGCAGCCTTGTTCCCGGCTGTGTGTCCATCTTTTCCTGACACCTCAGGATAAAATCCCAGGTAAATATCAAAGAGACAATTTCTGTACACATAGAGTAGGTTGACTTTTTGGTGCATTACATACACTCAGGCATCTTCACCAGAAAAAGTGCAGGGTGAAGCTGGTTGTGATCTGCCTCTCTGCTTTACTGTAGCACAGCAGGTTTGAAAACAGTTATGAAACCCTCCTGCACCCTTTTCCTTACCATTTGCCTATCACAATCACCACTCCAAGGAAATCAATAGTTAGAAATAAAGCTTTTGTAATGGAGGTGGATTCAAAACTTAGAGCAGAAACCTTCCCACTTGCACTTTGCAGCAGTCTAACGGGGAGAGACCGGGCAGAGCCTGCTGCTGCAAGAGGACTGTGCTGCTGCTGACAGGTGCAGAGATTTCTGCTCTCCTCACCGCCTGCCAGAGCCCAGCCAGAGCAGAGTGGGATACGGCAGGGCAGCACATGAGATCTGGTCTTGCCCCTCCCTTTAGTTTGTCCTTCTCGGTCTCTCTTTTATATATACCTCGTTTCACATGTCTGTGTTTTCTCTCCTCCATGCTATGGCAGTGGTGCTCCATGCTGATGAGGCAGTGCGTGGTACAACCGCAGGCAGTCATTTTTCAGGTAATTTCTAGGGTAATGAACACCCGTCTCTTGCTTTTTCACCTACCAAGCAGAAGGTCAGGCTTCCTGCTGCACTAGGAGGGACCCCTGGCCATGACGGTCATCCCAGGCTGTTTCTCACCAGCAGCAGTGCGAGCTGCACCAGCCACCAGTGCAGGAGCCAAATCTGGGATCCCTTCTGCTGCTCCCACCCCAATGAGCCAGAGAAGCTCTTGGGAAGGGTCAGCAGGAAGGTTCAGCAGGAGGGTCTCAGTGGGGCCATGGGGTGAGGGGCTGCTCCATGAGCGCTGCCTTCCCCTGGGGTTTCCTTTCCTCTCCAGATGGGGTGCCTCAAAGGAAGAGATCTGCCTGGGGAGAATGGGAAGAAGGGACACCACTGTACCCTCATGAGTGGTTCAACACCCAACACTGTGACCCCACAGCGTCAGAGAGGGTTTCGCTTTTTCAGGGGGTGCTGTAGTTTCCTGGCCCCTCCACGGGAGTGAGGAGAGCTGCAGACAGTACCCACACCGAGGTTTTAGGCTGAAGGCTCCTCTGCTCTGCACCCCTGATGCCCCACTCCTTGGGGACCAGAAGATGCCTCTGCTGACCATCACCTCCCTGCAGCGCCTTGCTGTTGGCAGCACTGTTTCCTTTCCTGCCCACAGGCAAGTGCTGGTCACTGCCACTCTGCCAGCCCAGTGCTGGCCCTGACCCTGCTGCTCTGCGGCGTAATCTGTACCTGCAGAGGTGGGTGTGATGTGAGGGGGTCGCTCCTGCACTGGGAATGCATGATGAGAGGGGGGTCAGCAATCAGAAGGGTGCCCCTCAGCCTGCGTTTGCTCTGCCTCAGTGCTGAAAGCAGTGGTCAGTGCTTGCTCTGTGTGGCTGCGAGTGTTCAGCTGATGGTGGCTCCGAGGAGGGATCTGGGCACAGTAAAGTAGCTGGAAAATCCCTTAAAATTGGAAAATTCCTTAAAATCCCGCTATTCTTACCTCTGGGAAAAGTTGCTGGGCCATTGCAAAAGACATGCAGCTCCCGTCTACAGGGAGTGAGTGGGACCAAAAGCAGGGTAGGACCCCAAATCTCCATTTGCACATCTTCAACTCATTCTTACCACAGCGCTGCTTGGCTCTGGGCTCTCCATCCACACTGTGCTGAGCAACCGTAACGCTTCCAGCCCCTCCAGTCTGCAGGTGTTGTTCCATGGTTTGGGACTGCACCACTGTGTATTGTGCCAGCTCACTATGGTGCAGTGACATGGAAGAGCACAGGCTACCCCTGCCGTGACCCTCACCAGGTTATGCTACACTCTGGTTGCTGCTTGCTTCATACTAGAATTGATCAGTTTCTCCAAGCTTAGAGGGCTACTCATGGCTCATCTGCATGGTGCTTCCAGGTCATTACAGTTAAAAGTCTTATCTCTGGTCCAGTTTCTCCCAGGGTCAGTTCCCTGGACTCCTGATGGGAAGCAAGCGATGGAGTTATGCATTCCCATGTCTGAGAATTGCAGTTGAGGGCTCAGCCTGGTTCCAGTTGGGTTTGTAGTTTGGGATGTGCACCTCCTTCCTCAGTCCCCTCATGTAATCCAGCCAGTGGCAGAAGTCCCACTCCAGCTAGATGCTTCCTCCCAGTCTACAGGTGTGCAGCTCTCACTTTGTAATTGGGATGCCACATTCACTTTCTGCCTGTTGGGAGGTGTGGATCAGCACCCCATGGGAGGATCCAAAGAGATTTTCTAGTCTTCATATGGTGTGGTTATGGCTTTCATAGAGCAACATGGGTGAATTCAGGCATCCTTCCCCAGGGATCTGTGTGTGCTCCTCTAGAGATACCACAAATACCAAACAGCAGCACACAAGGACAGGATTTTCCTCTGCTGTGCTGCCAGCCCACCCATGCTTGTGCATCACCAGCTGCATGGGATGTCTCTGCAGGGCTATTGTTTCTCTGATGTTTTGTGAGATTAGCGTTTTGGGGAAAGAACAAATCTAGCAGTGCCTCCATACGTGCATGTATCCTGCATAGGGGAAAGGTGGGGTTGGAGACTCAGGGAAACATGGAATGGTGTGGGAAGGCTGAGAAATGCATTGTGGTGTGATGCTGAGTGAGAAGAAGGAGCTTTGGTCACACTTGTAGGAAGGAGGAAGGCTGGGACCATCATGGGCATCCTCTGCAGTGGAGGGCGGTTCCTAGGGCTGTCCTCTCCTGGGAGCAGAAGTGGGGACAGTCAGGGGAGTGGGTGTCCTTGAGGCAATGGTGGCAGACAAAAAGGCCGAGGTGCCTGACAGCAAGGCAGAAGTGAGGGCACGGGGGGTGTGGGAGGAGGCGTGAGCTGAAAGAACTGAGGAACAATACAACCTTAATGCAAAGGTTATGTAGGATCCTAGGGGACAAGGGGACAAGTCAGAGGACTCTGATGCATGGGCTGGCTGCAGGACAAGGGTGGCCAGCAGCTGGTCCCTGCTAAAATGTATTTTCTATGCTCATCTGCAAGAGGTTTGTATGGGAGATCCTTCAAGGTGACAAGCTGTGCTCCTACCTCATGCAAGTGGTGTCTGCAGAAAAAACATGTTTGTTACACAGAACTGTTAATACAGGATTATCCATGTAAATTATCTTCTGTTTGAGTGAGACCTGAGCTAAGAGATACCAGCACGTATTCCTGGCCAAAGTGCTGAGTTAGTGGCAAGCACCAGATTATGTGCTGGGTTCTCAGAGAAACTTGCTGGAAGGAGAAGGATGTATTCACTCAGATCAGGTTTTGTTTCCTTAAAAAAAAGTTAACTTATTTTGATGTCACATCCCTGGAGCTGTTCAAGGCCCTGTTGGATGGGGCCTTGAGCAACCTGGTCTAGTGGAAGATGCCCATGGTAGGGGGTAGAATAAATTGGTCTTTAAGGTACCTTCCAATCCAAACCAGCCTGGGATTCTGTGTTTTTCTGAGTTTTGTTTTGGTTGCTCCAAAAAACCTCCATGTTATCCTGAGTTCATCTGCATTTCTTCATCTCTGCACGGCTTCCACATTGACTTAATCTTCAGGAATTCATTAGGGATTGGCATCACAGTGGTTGCTCTTCAGTTTACCTGTTCCCTAGCAGCTCTTCATTTGAAGTCAATTTCCAGTTGATATGGGCATGACTGCCATCTCACAAATAAGGGATTAAAACTTAAAGGGCAGGTAGCAGGGAGCAGAGAACTTCAAAAGAAAACCTCCCAGATTTGCGGGAATGATCCTGACAATAAGAAATCATTGAAAAAGGGCAAATGAAGATAAGCTTTGTGCCCTATACATCCTTTAGATGTGTGCAGTGGCCTCATCGGCTGTAGAATGCTGTAGCAACAGAGACTTAAACAGGGTTATAGGACACAAACACTCTGAATTCTGAGGATCTGTGCTTGCTTACCATAGCCTCTTTCAGGTAATGAGATTAGGAAATTTTTTGGAAGTGACACAGAGTCCTTACCACAGTGAGGTGATTTATTTTTAAATAACTTGGATTTAGAAACAGCAAGCTACAAATGCATCCATTAAGCAAACTCTTATATATACATAACTTTTCTTTCCTGTGAGATGATGAAGAAATGCAACATTCCCAGAGAAGGGTAACAGGAAAACCTGTTCCCACCTTCTCGTTAGTGCATGTCCCCTCAAGTGCCAACATTGACATGCCAAGAGTGTGGAGGTTAAGAGGCATGAACGTTTTTCCCTAACAAGAAAGTAGCTTGCAGTAAAGTACTTGGCAGGTAATCTACAAATCTTCCTCTTTCAGGAAAGCCTTGTTACATATTAATGAGTTTGGTTTTGGTTTTTCTAAAGAAAACCTATTTTGGTGTTCTTGGAGAAAACTGGTGATAAGCACAGACCCACTTATTGAACGGTTTGAATGTTGAAAAGCCCAGTGTAAATGAGCATTGCCTTTAACACTGGCTGAACAAAGGATTTTTGAGTTCTGTATCGCATCTACTTTCTGTTCGCACAGGAAAAGAAAGCTCTTGATTAGTAAATTTATTGCCACTAAAATGTCTTTTGCTTCTTTTTCCAGGCAACTGAATACTCAGCCATGGCCTCACTAGCTGGTGGATTAGATGACATGAAGGCCAATATAACCAGCCCTACTTCTGCAGATTTGGGAGCCAGTGTCCCCGGGCCTCAGTCCTATCCTATTGTCACAGGTAAATGATTTTCAAACACTGGTAAGTAGTGTGAATTGTCTGTACCTTCAGATTGCATGATTAGGTCCTTTGTGGAAGAATTGTGTCAGATGTGGAGTAATTTTCTCAAAAATTACTTTTTGAGTGTGATTTCATAGGAGCTCTTGCTGAAAGAGAGCTGTATGGCTTGTGTAAATCGTTTGTGTTTGTTTGTAGCTGACAGATGGAGCATCCATCCCTCTTGTTCAGGAAAGGATGCGCCCCTCCACCCCAAAAGTACATCCTGTATACCACTGCATCACTGAAAAGCAGAATGCTTGCCTCTGTTTTTGGGCTTTGGTTCTCATTTTTCATAAATGCACCTGGGTATGTTTGACTGGATGGAGTTTTTATGACAGTTCAAACTAGCCTGAATTTTGGAAACTCATTTTAAACGGTTTCTGAACTGTACCTGTGCACTAAAGCTGAGCATTTAAATGAAAAGCAAAAGTTGTTTGTTCAAGGAATGGCAAATCATCTGCATTTATTCAGTATGTGTAGAGCAGGAGTTAAGGAACAGCTAGAGTCTGATAAATGCCTCGATCACCTATTTATTTGGGACTGACCCCATTGCTTGCAAGGAAATTGGCCAAATGGTAAGCCAATTATCAAATTTTATCCCAAATTAGTTGTGCAAGTCAGAAAAATGGAGGGCTTTTAAAATTTAAGGCTGTATGTTTCATATGAATGTTAGCTCTGTATGTTACTGCTATGTCTAATCAGTGCAAATTTCATTGGATTTTCCCTGTTTTGACAAAGATTAGATGAAATGCTTTATTCTGTAGCTGCAGTGGAAGATTATACTGTTTTTTGTAAAGTATTGTTATGTCTTTAATGCCTTACAATCTCATCTACCAGAGAAGAAGTTTTGAAAACAAATGTTACTACAAAGTTGTTTTAACCCAGTACAGCATCAGTCTTCAGCTTTTCTTGACAAAGTTTAGGAGGATTCAAACAGATTGGAGATTGAAAGAAATACATGTGTACCTTGAAGTGGGATGGGAGAGACTTCTTTTATATCTGTCTGGTTCTGAATGGGTGGTTTGAGTGTTGGACTCATAGATAAGAAAGATGTCTAGGGGTGTGTGGATGGACAGAAAGAGGGACTTCTGGAGGTGTGTGGCTTGTAAGATGTGAGGAGATAGAGCATTGGTACAGATATATCTGTGTCCATCAGGAGTCTGTGCAGGAACCAGTGTTGTCTGCTATCTTCATCAGTGACACAGACAGAGGGATCGTGGGCACCCTCAGCAGATGTGCAGCTGACACCAGGCTGAGATTGCCATCACACCCCTGAAAGATAGGGCTATTCAAGAGAGACTTGGAAAAAGCCTAGAAGTGACCCATGGGAATCTCATGAAGTTTGAAAAGGCCAGATGCTGATGCACCTGGGTTGGGGTTACTCCCAGGATTGATCCAGGCAGAGGACAAACAGACTGAGAGCAGCCCTGGGAGAAGGACTTGCATGTGCTGGTGAATAAGAACTGGCCCTGCCCTGCCCTGGCCATGTGAACTTTGGACAAAGCCCAAAGCCTGAGCTGGGACCCCAAANNGCTGGGACCCCAAAGCCTGAGCTGGGACCCCAAACCCCTGTGCTGGGAGCCAGCACCCCCTGACTTGGACTGAGCCCCCAGGCATGGGCAGCAGGGCAGGGGGGACTCTGCCCCTGTGCCCTGCTCAGGTGAGACAGGGGGGACTCTGCCCCTGTGCCCTGCTCAGGTGAGACCCCCCTTCGATCTGCCCCAGCCCCAGGCCCAGCTCAGGAAGGAGCTGGAGCTGCTGGAGCCAGGCCAGGGGAGGCATCCCAGCTGATCAGAGGGCTGGAACACCTCTGCTATGAGGAAAGGCTGAGAGAATTGGAATTTTTCAGGCTGGAGGAAAGAAGGCTTTGGGGTGACCTAACTTCAGCCTCTGTCATCTTCTAAGGGACTGCTCATCCAGGATTTATTCCTGGCCAAAATGTGTTTCAGACAGGAGCTGTTTTGGCTGGTACATCAGCAGCACTTCTTTCTTTAAGCTGGTTTAAGCACGTCTTGCATGTCTCACATTGCTACTTCCTTAGTGTGCTGTGAGCTAGTGGATCCCATTTGTTAGAGCAAAACCTACTACAGATGTGATGCTGCAGAGTTCAGTATGGATTTCACAGAGCTGTGTAATGTATCTGTGATGTTACCTACACTGGGGCAGAAGTTCCAAATGTTAAATTTGCTAGTTCTCCTCAAAGACATGGAGCAGGCTTTATGAACAGCAGGTTCTAGAAAAAACCCTGCCATTTGTCTCAAATACGTCAGAGTGACAGCTACAACAGAACACATTTTTCAAGACACTGGGTATTTATGTCTTTAATTTGACAATGCTGCAGAGTTTTCTATCAACAACATCCATAAAACGTAGATTTATGTGAGCACATCAGAAGTCTTCTAAAACCTATGCCCGTGGATATATTTTTGGAGGAAGTTGTCTACCTGCTATACTTTAATTTTCTTTTTCTAATAGCCATAGGAATCGTTTTGTGCTGGTCATGCACTGGAGGCACCAAGAAATCCCCATCATGACGTGGGCCCGTATTGTACGCCTGAGTTATGCTCCCTACTCTGAGGCATCTGAGGAGCTCAGAGGGATGTGCAGGTTGCCAGGAGCAGGAAGGATTCTGTAGCAAGCCATGCTTTGCAATGTGCAATGCGTGTCTATTACAGTACACTTGGTGGTGCATTTCTCACTGTAGTTCTGGACAGATTCCTCTATTTTCTCCCCAAATATGAGTCATCTTTTCAGTTACAACTCTTTCCCCAGCCTGTTTCCTTGGTGGGACAGGGAATTTGGAAAAGAAGACACATTTATTGACCCTATTTCCCTTTCAAGCATAAGGTGCATATTGCCATGGGACTTTTCATCTGTGGTAGGTATTTCTAAAAACCAGGAGCTGGGAAATGGTGCACAACGGTGGTTATGAGTGCAAGGTCCAACAAGTGTCTGCAAGCACACCACCCACTCTGCCTTCTCAGGGCTTTTTTTGTGGTCTGTGGCCAGACCAAAGCTGTGGTAAAATCCAGTGATTGGTTTGGTGTTCTGTGGGTGGGATGGGCAGGGGATGATAGGCTTTCAATAAGGTAACAATCCCTGGAGAAAGGTCAGCTTTGTATCAGCCCCACTTCAGAGGTAAGGCCCTTACTCATGAGAGAAATCCTGCCAGAACCACCTCCTGCTCCTTGGCCTCCCTCAGTTCAGAAGAGCCTAAGCCTCACAGACCATGATGGCATTTTCCATGTGAATTGCTCCTCACTGGAGGAGGAATGGCCAGCCTTACCTCTAGTCTCCCCTTGAGATTCAGGAAGTTGCATTGCTTTTAATTTCTTCACTTTTTTTTTTTGCGTGTTTCCACTCTTCCTTGCTTCATACAGGCTGTCCTGTGGTGTATGTGAACAAACTCAGAGAATGAAGTTGAAAACCCTGGGGATCAACATGTTTTAGCATGCTAGGTAGTGAGTTTTCCACTGTAAGAGTGAGGGTCAATTGGATAAAAGTCCAGCAAATGTCCACAGTCTGTGTTTGGTGGTGTTAATGCCTTGAGGTCAATCTCACTTCTATGTTGACGTTCTAGATTATAAACAATTTTGTAACAGCTTTAGTGTAATGAGACCAAGAACTGCTTAAAACACTGTCAAATGAGTTATGGTATCCAGAGCAGCACTGGTGGGAAACATCTCTTGTTCTGGGAACTCTTCTGGTTGTGTGTGTGGAGCAGAGCTGTGAACACAATTGCATGATATTTCAAGACTGGGGCTATTGGTAAAGCTGAAAAGTGGGTAAATAACTTGAAATATGAAAACCAGGAGCTTGAGCCAGGAACATTTATGTCCTTTCTATAGCTGTATCTGCTGTTCCAGCTTAATCCTTTTTAATGAGAAGTTAAAAGTAGTCAGTTCTTTTAACTGAGAAGTTCTGGAGCAGTCTGCCATATGTAAAGAGAGCTTAGTCTATTTCATGGTGTCAATCTTAAATCTGTAAGATTATAAAGGAATTTATTGGCAATAAGTCTGAGAACAGAACTATGATCCCAGTTCTTCATTGGTCTTGTTACCAGGTTGTGGTGTGGGTGGCAAAGCAATGTTCAGATTTAAGATGGCAAAGATCCTATGTGCAGTTGTTGGTAGAAAATGTCATATTTTTCTCTCTTAGGCAGCTGGCAGATCCAAACATATTGGATAGATCTTGGAAATTAAAGGATTGCTTAAACATTGGCACTCATGCTAGTACCTGCTGCTAAGGGGAAATGTAGTCACAGCTCTCAGTTCTGCTTCACCCACCACCTCTCTTCTGTTGTGGACCACCAGCGAAATCTCTGATTAGAGAACCATTTGATTTCTTTGCATTGTTTTTATGCCACATTAAATAGTAAGTTTAAAAAACCCCTTCCGTCACTGCATGCTGCCACAGCCTGTGAGTGCTCTCTTCATTTACAAGCCAATGACAGAGGCCCAGCACATTGCTGCTGTTGTCAGCAGTTTCCAAGCAGCCTGTGATTGTTACTAATTACATCCAGATGCATTTTCCCTGCTTTGACTTGCTGATTTCAGCGTGGTTGGTGTCACTTGGAGAGGACAAAGCCACGTTTAACTGATATCTTTATGTGGCTCTCCACTCCTTTGGATTGATGAACCTGCAGCAGCCTGGCTGTGTCCAGCAACAGAGTCAGTGTGTTCCTACAGAGCCAGGAGTGGCTGTCAGCCAGCCTCACCTCACCACCATTTACTGGACTGGGCTCTGATGGGAGCTCTAAATCACTCCATTAAAAGAAGTGTCACTACTGTTGTGCCCGATGGCAAAACAGGACTTTCTGACTCCAATATCAGGAGCCTTGATATGATTTATTAAGATGACTCAATTGTTCAGAAGGATTTTGGGCTATATGTGCCCAGGTACAGAGCTCAGATGCTTTTTTCTTCATGCTCAGTACAAGAATGCCAGAATGCTTACAATTCAGTGATAACAGTTCTCCACACCCTTGGTTGAGAGAGAGAAAACCCACATCCCCCATATGGGAGACAGGGCAGAAAAACACCCCCTGTGTCCTGGAACACACAGCTCAGAGGTATATTTATAGAATTCTGTGCTGAGACAATGAGCTTTCTTCTGGGAAGAAAACCTCAGCGGGCTTGCACCCAGGAAACTCATAAAATGTCAAGACAACAGTGTCACAGAGCACAGTTTTGTCAGAGGGCTTTTTGTCTAGCAAATGGAGTAGAGGAGCCTGGTCTTCCTCCCTGCTGGAACATCTCTGTCACCCTTGGCTCACCTGCTCTTCCTCACAGGAGGGGAGAGACCAAGACTCTGCCAAGTACAGACAAGTGATGTCTTCCCCTCTGCATTCAAACTTGCAGCCACAGCTTGGACTGTTGCATTCTTTGCTTCTTTTTGTGGTCAGCTGTCGCCTTGTTATTTAGCCTTCTGATGTTTTCATTTTAGATGGAGTCTTCTCACGCTAGGCTTTTGTAAATAAGCCTCTGTTGTTCTAACTGAATCTCCTTTATTTACATATTTCTATCATAGATAATTTTGTGAATGATTGAATTTATAACCAATGTGGTTGAAGAGGTGGTAACTTCACCTTCCAATCACATTTCTTTTACAGAGTTCTATAAATACTAGAACTCACAATGAACTACGCCTTCTTTTGTCCTGAGATTCGTCTCGTGTCCTTTTCGTCTGTGTTGCTTGTGATATAGTGACATAGACAATGGTTCTGGAGAGCCAAATCCGTTTTATATGCACATCAACAAGGTGAGAAAAAGAGAACAAGTGTGGGATCAGAATCAGTTTATTATTTGGAGGGATGGGAAAGGAGATACATTCTCAATGGCTGTCATCTGGCTTGCATTGCTGGACTCTGCCATCAGACACAGGTGATCCCAGATGTGGAGCTGAACTGAACACAGAGCAGACTCCTCCACCCTTGGGAAGATAAGCCTGACCTTGTCATTACTGTAGATGTATCCTATATTTTAGTGTAGTATCTTGTGCCAGATAGTTACTCACATGTGGCACAGGTCTGTGGCTAATGCAGGTAACAGGGATTGTTTAGCAATCCAGATTCCTGGGTAAGTGTTCAGTTTTTGTAGTTATGGAAACACAGTTGCTACAAGGAGATAATTGCAGGCCAAATGACATTCCTTGCTGCTGTTCTGTGGTGACATGCAGTCCTCAGTTGGCCTCTCAACATGATTTTCCCTAGGACTGCTCAGTCTCATCTGTTCCCTGAGTTTTCATGCTAGTTTGTTTGTGCCATCATGATGTAACTGCAATTTATGAGCCACTGTTTTGCCAGGTTTTGTTGAATGGAAGGTATTATTTGTCCCTTCTGAAGCTATGCATGAGATGGTGGAATTGGACTGGACACTGTGCCAAAATCAAGTTGTTTGCCGCCAGTATGAATTCTGATGCCTTCAATAGGAGGAAAGAAGTCACAACTCTAAAATCCCAGGCTGATCCCTTGCCAGGATTAAACACTAAAATATTTCAGCACTTAGCTCAACGCAATCCAAAAGGACTTCCTGTTTTTTTTAACAAGAAAACAAATGGCAGTAGGATGCAGATCACTTCCAGGAGAGTGGTAACAGATCATTCTCAGTCTGTGGAAGGAGGATTCCTCTGAGCAACCCTAGAAACCAGACTTTGGCTGGAGGGGTTTGGGGAAACACCCCTGACTCCTCAGGCTAGAGCTTAGGGATTGAATTTGGACTCAACACCACTTTTCTGCATAACCAAGCGAGCTGGGCTGGGTGAACTCCAGAACTGCTTTCTAATCTCAGCTGCCCTGTGTTTCTGTGTTTGGCTCTGTGCTCCCACGCCTCTGGGTAGAGCTGTGTGTCACTGTCTCTCTGGTGGGACTGTGCCCAGGGTGGCTCTAGGACAGCCTGCAGTCCTGTCACTGGGACACTGGTACCTTCTGAGGATCTGCCAGTACCAGCCCGGGCATGAAAATGGAGCACGTGAAGGAAGCTTTCTCACAATTTATTTGCTTATTGTACATGATTTTAAGGGAACCTTTTAGAGATACCACAAAACATGGAAGGAAAAGATGGATGTTTTGCTTTCCTTAGTTTCATTTTTGGGGGTGGTGGTTTTGCATCTTTGTATCCTTTTCCTTTTTTCAGTCAGAGAGTCATTTACGTTGGGAAAGGTCTCCAAAATCATCAAGTCCAACCACTAATCCAGCACTGCCAAGTCTATGATTAGCAATGTCTCCAAATGTCTACATGTCCTTTAAATCCCTCCAGAGACATCACAGCTGTGGACAGCCTGTTTCAGTGCCTGACAGCCCTTTCAGAGCAGAAAATCTCCCTCATGCCCAATCTGAGCCTCCCTTGGTAAAACCTGAGGCCATTTCATCTTGTCCTGTTGCTTTCTAGTGACCAGGAAAAGATACCAGCCTTCAAACTCCTTCCCTGGGATTCTTGACCTGGCCTCTCTGGTGAAGTCTGTAGGGGCTGTGTTCCTCTGGTAATGGCTGGCACAGTGTAAGCAGAAGAGAGGGCACTTGGGCTGTGTAAATATCTTACTTCTTTTTATGGCATTGGAAATTAGGAGTCTTAGGGGTACACAAGAAAAATTAAGAGTTCAGTCTTAATAGTATGTGGTGAGGTGTGCACATGCAGGTAGAATATTTATTTAACCAGTGTGGGCAGTGAGGTGGAATGTAGTCACAGACTGAATCCTTTGGCCCATGAAAGAAGGAAAGGCTGCCTTTCTGTGCCAGGTCTTGGCTGGATTCTGGGTACTCCTCCCACATCAGAACAAAGCCACAACCTCTTTCCAAGTTCCACCTTTTCTTTGATTTTTAGTTTTGCTGTGCTTAAGACTAAGGTTTAACTCTGCTCTCTGAACCTGGTGCTGGCAGGAGCCAATGAAGGAATGCTTTTCCTCTGTCTCAAGCTGTATTTGATCTGCCTTTTATGGACCCTTTTTGATGGTCATCTGAGAAAATTAAGTATTTTTTCTGTCCGACTGAAACAATAATGTGACATTTACAGGCAAAAAAGGCTCCCAGTCGAAGCCTTTGAGGAAAACATAGTGAAATAGAACTTTTCTCTCCTTCGTGCACACCTGATGTTTACATAGAAGACTACTATTATTTTAGAGGTGCAAAAATGTGATACAGGGTTAGTATTTCATTAACAAGAAGTAAAAATGTGCCTTAATAATGATGGGAAAAGCATTGTGAAATCTGCTGGTGGCAGTTCCTGGGGGAGAAAGGGAATGTTTATTTTAATTTGTATATTACTGCAGTTAAACAGAATGAACCTAAGAATCTCCTATCTAGCTGATTCAGCAGTTGCAGGTTGTTTATTGTCATGAATTCAGGTCTAAATCCAGATCTTGCTGACACAATGAGAAACGTGGTTTCATTAGGAAACACTATTTGTCCCTTAAACAAGTAGCATTTACTAATTTGTACTTTAAGAGCAACTGGGACGAAAGTGTTGTAGAAAGAAGACCTAGTGAGGAGGATGATAGTTTAAGTGACTTTGCAACTGGAAATGCCAAGGCCTGGAGAATAACAGTGTGGGAAAACATAAGTTATGCTCTTTATCCTCTGTCTTTTCTGAGAAGTGGGATTTCTGTGTGGAGATAACATAGGTGTTTATGAAGACTTGGAGGCCCTCTCTCAGGCATTCCTGAGCTCCCTGTCTTGGGAGAGAGATAAAAGCAGAGATCATAAAAGCACAGCAGAAATTCATGGTGCTGTGAAGTGCTGCACAGCCCTGTTAATGTGTGAGGCTGGGAAGAGCCACACAGTTTTTCCCCCTGTTAAGATGAAAGCTTAGCAGTGTATTTGTCCCTGTTCTGCCAGCATGGTGATAGAATAAATCTACACTTTACACTCCAGCTGTGGATTCTGGCCCCCTTGGCTACCTGCATGTGTTTGATTCCTACAGTGGCACTGCACTGCACTGTCTTTGCTGATGTCTCACCCTTTAGGAGGTCCGTGGTTGGTCATCTCTGTAGCAAAATCTCCAGGTGGAAAGGAGAAAACACCTGCAGAAGGTGACTTCTCCAAAGAATTTCTGCATTTGAAGTTAGGGATTCTCATAAGGATGTGCCTGTTTCTTTCCAATGGCTATTGAGGGAATGAGGAGTCCTTAGTTTAAGCTGGACCTGTGTAGGTGGGATGGACCAGCCCTGGAGAGAGAAAGAAGGGTTACCTGAAGATCTTGGAGAGAATTGTTATCCAGCTGATAGTCAGCAGCAGTTTTACAGCTGTGCTTTCACCAGCTGACTGAAAGGAATTCAATTATTTTGATTTAAAATTAAAAAATATTTGTATTTTTTCAATGAAAAGTTATTTCAATTTGTACTTCGTGTTCCAACTCTCTGAAATAAGAGTAATGCAACTTTTTCACAACTCCTTCTCCCTCTCTTTTTCTCTCCCCTCCCATCCCTATCCTCAAATTAGCACAGTTTTGAAGAAAGTAAAGAAAAGATTTGGATTTGTTAATACTACATTTTTCTTGTGGAAAATGCTTTGGTGGTTTTTTTGTTGTTGTTGCCTAGTTGTAATAATAAAAATAAAAAGTCTTTGTCTGAGGCTATGTTTTGGTCATATAAGCTGCCCCACCTGACCTGGAGATGTTGATCTCGTTTAAACGTGGAACATAATCACAGAATTATACTTTAACTTTTGCAGGACTGTTTTGAAGTGCAGACTGGTGTTGGTAGATGAACGGTTTCTAGTGAAGCATTATGCTAAGAGTTACAGATTAGTTTCTATGTTTAACAGATAAAAGTGCAGATGCATTTTCCAATAATCTATCCATCACTCACAATAGGATCTGCCACGTTAAAGGCTTGAAAAAAGGCCACATAAACTCCTGTGGAAAGCAGTCAATCTGAAAAACAAAAGTGTAATTTTTAATGGGAAGACAGAGTCTAACTGCGACACTGTTGAGTTTTTCCATTTTTATGAATTCTTATCTTGCTATTAAAGAAGAAGTACATTTGAGAAAGCAACGAGGGCACTTGTACCCCACTAAGACCCAGGCTATTAACTGCCTCTTTTGATGATGTACAGCATGACTCTGTTGGGAGTTTGGCTGTGGATTTAAATGTTGAATTTAACTATGGTAAACATATTTTGGTGCAAAGCATGTATAATAACAATTTGCATTTACATAGCGTCTTTTACTTAAGGATTTTGCGATGTCTAATTAATTAAATCTGTTTCCCTCTGCCCCAAATACCACTGTGGTACAGATAATAAATATAATTTAAATGGAGCAGCTATAGCAGGAGGATTAAGACAAGAGGTTTCTGGTGCCTTGGTGATGGTTGGGGTTGTGGCGGGCCTGGGGCTTGTTCTGCAAACACTGAGCAGCCTCGCCTTGTGCTCACCCTGCTCTGAAACACCCTGGAATAAAAAAGGGCATCAAACCAGCTCCACACTGGTGGGTGGAAAGTGCTCAGCAGGCTTCATGCACGGCATCTTGTGCTGGTGTTTGGGCTTGGGGATGCTCACATGCAGCTGTGCCACCCACTGCCATGGCTCAGGGCTGGCTGGCAGATTTTAAGGCATCAACAGCCAGTTCAGCCCACAGGCAGCATTTCTCACTGCCAGATAAATGCTGAAATCTGTTCTACACCTCCAATTTGGAAATAATTTTTTAAAAAGA
>VWZP01004290.1:104567-161731 GCA_013396995.1 Dicaeum eximium
AAAAAGAAAAAAAAAAAAAGAAAGGAAAGCATTCTGATTAGCTTAAATGCTTCCTTAATTGAGTTTTTTTTTGCCCACAACAGTAACAAAACATCTGAGAGTTTCTGTGCAAGCCACCACAATGATATTTCCAGGTGAGTAGAGGGACACATTGACATCTGTGCTTCTGCACACCACACAAATAAAATGTAGTGGCAATCTGAGTCAGGCTGCAGAAGTTGTCTCTAGGACAAGGTAGTAGTTTTGATGGCAGTGGTTGAAGCCCTCTGAAAGGCACTGAGGTGCTGGAATGTGTCCAGTGGCACTCAGCAGAGGTGGGAAGGGCCGGTTACCCAGGTGTTATTGGTGCAGTGAGGAGCTGAGGGACCCTGCTGGAGCCAGGCAGGCTCAGGGGGCCCTTCTGTCCCTGCACACCCCTGACAGGAGCCTGGAGCCAGGCAGGGTCCGGCTCTGCTCCCAGGAAACACGAGCAGGACCAGAGGGCATGCAGAGGATATGCTGGGGGAGGTTTACACCAGACATTGGAAAAACATCCTCAGTGAAAGGGCTGTTCAGCCCTGGCACAGGCTGCCCAGGACAGCGGCGGAGTTGGCATCCCTGGGAAAGATTTAGAGGCCATGTGGATGTGGCACTTGGGGACATGGGCCACTGGTGCCCTCAGCACTGCTGGGGGATGGCTGGACTCGGTGATCCTGGAGAGCTTGTCTGACCTAAACAATTCTGTTATTCTGGCACTGGTGATATGTGGCCTTAATTTGCTTAATAGGAATTAATTCTTAAATGACACCTGACCTGCAGTTGGGAGATGATGTATTTGCAGTGAATTGACTGTGAATTTTCAGATCAGTAGTTTTGGGAAGTGAGCAGAGGAAATCACAAAAGAGACAATTGTGGGTCTTTGTGCACCCCTGAGCAATGGAGAGCAGGCCAGGAGGCCACTTGCTGTCTGCTGTGTGCCCACACCTTCCTACCATCCCTAGAAATGGGAGCATGATTTAATTTTTTTAATTGAGGAGAAATCTGGGTGAAACTTAAGAGGACTCAAGAAAGAAAAGCTGCAAAGTGTAAAGTGAAGTCATGTTTTAATAATGCTGCAGTGTATTTCTTGAGGGAAGTTCTTGCTTATGTTCTCTATTCTTTGAAAGAGCTCTTCATGTAGTTCTGTCCCTGGAAAATACTGTGTTACCCAAACCCAGAGATTTTATAAGACTATGGGTTTGTTTTGTTTTGTTTTGTTGGTTTGTTTTTGTTTGTTGTTTTTTGTTGGTTTTGTTTGGTTGGTTTTGTTTTGGTTTGTTGTTGTTGTTGATGTTGTTTTTAAATGAACCATTGTTTCTTTATGATATCATGTTACATTAAGGCAAAAAATGTGTGATTTTTGGGTTTTGTATAATTTCTCATAAAAGTGTTGAGCTGTAATAAAAAATATGCAAAAAGAAAAATGCAGTAGAAAAAAATAAAAATGTCACTGGCACTTCATCAAAATACAAGTTGCCTGGCTTTGAGCTGCTTGATGGAATTGGCACATCTACCAGCACTGAGGAATATCACTTGTGGAAATCCCACAAGAATCAGCAGGGATAGGGACTGCCTGTGCTGCCACAGACTTGACACCTGGCTTGGGATTTTCACACAGATGTGGCTCAAAAGTAAATTCAGTAAAAAGAGTGAGAGGAGTGTTGGGGTCCCTCTGGAGTTTTCCTTCTTTTCATTGTACATTCGTTACAACAATCTGAAATCCTTGAGCTCAGCTCTGTGATGACATTATACCGTTTTTGAACACTAACTTCTGAAAAAGGCTTATATATCAGCAGTATCCCTCTAAAGAGGGATATGTGGGTTATCCCCTCCCCAGCTGGCTTCATCTCTGGCACTTTTGGGTCATCTCTGGCACTTTTGGGTCCGGACCTTGTAGTGTCCCCAGATGTAAGCATCCTGCTGGGGGAAGGATAGTCCTTGACCACTGGGGCTTAAAGGCTGCAAGAGTATGCAGTGTGTGGGAGGGTGTGGGGAGGCAGCAGGTGCTGCTACAGCTGCACTAATTGCAAGGTCCATAGGAGGTGGGGCGATGCTGGGGGCTGTGGGTAAGACTGTCAGCAAATCAGGTGCTACTTGCTAAACAGAGGCCTTGGTGTTGCTCCTTCTATCTTTGTTAATGTAGTTATATGGCATAGGGACACAAGCTGCTCCCAGGCCTCAGTGTAGCCTTGAACAGGTCTGGTACTGTTCACACTGCAGGCAAATTGTATCCTCTGTGGCCTGAGCTGTGTGTGCTAGCCAGTAAAGGCAGTCCCAAACGCATCCAGGTCCAGCTCTGCCCCCGTGCTGATGCAGAGAGAGCCAGGCTGTCTGGGATAGACACTGAATCATAGGGCAAACTGTGGATCTTGTGGAGCCAGGGCATTGCCCAGCCCAGCTGGGTGATAGAGCTGCATGTGGCCCCTGAGCTCCCTGGAGAGCATTGTCCATCTCTCCCTGTGGGGCTGCACTGGGCATGGTCATCACAGGAACAAGGAACTCTGGCAGTAACAGGGACACATGGGACACACATCACACCTGGTGCACAAACACAGGGTACAGGCTTGCAGAGCACACTGCTGCTTTGTGCTGTGCAGCTGCTGAGGCCCTACCAGGAGGTGCTCCATGAAGGAGGTGCTCCCCACATCCTGTCCCAGAGCATCCCAAAGGCTTTGTCCACCCTAGAGTGACCAGTGTTCATTCTGCAGTCACATGTCTGACCAAAAGAGGTACAACTGCTGTGGCCTTCCACTGCAAGGATGCACAAGGCTGCAGAAGTCACATTGGATCTTTTAGGGACATGCAGAGTTGGGATTATCACCTCATGGCCAGGTGCACCTTGTCCATTGTGTAAGGGTTCACTTAACGGCTGGGGGATGCACTGCTGCATTGTGACTACTCAGGAGACAGATTTTATCCATCTCTTCTGGGGTCTTCACTACCTTCAAGTCTTGATATCAACTCAACTTTTAATGAGACATGATCTTAAATTCTTACATACAACTAGGATACCATTGGGCCCTACTGTGACATGGCTAAAACAGCTCTGTGGTGCTGTGTGTGTACTGCCCCCCTGCCCTGAGCAGCAGGTGCTGGACAGGAGTGCCTGTCCCCTGTGTTTGACCCCTTTGAGAGATGGAAAGGCACTGCTCCTGTGCCTCGTATCGCCCAAGGGTTTGCAGACCATGGAGCTGCTTTCCTTTGCTTTGCTCTGCGAGACACTGCCTGCAGACACTCACTGAAGTGCTCCCTTTCTGCACTGCTGCTCTGAGCTCTTCTGGCCGCAGCTGGCCTGTGGGGCAGCAGAGGAGATGCCTCCTGCAGGGTGGATGCAGGATGAATTTGCAGTCCTGGTGCAGGGGAATGCACCGTCAGGGCTGTGGGCACGGTGCTCCACCAGGCCAGCCGCTGCCATCACCTTCATTGCTCTGTCCCCACTACATGGCATGAAGAGATTGTGGGCAGCAGGGATCAGCAGTGGCACCACAGAGGGAGAGGAGGGGAGTGAGTGTGACATTTGGCTATCCCTCTGGGACGTGTCCCAGCCTCTCTTCCCCATGGACCCATAGGGGTGGTAGGGGTACCATCAGCTTTGCTCAGCATCACATACATCCTGCAGAGAGCAGAGCAGCTCTGCCCCCATCACCCCAAGCGCTGTCCTGAATGTACTCCTTTCTCTGACCTTTGTAATTATTTCTGTCCAATCTTCCTTCATGTTTTCTTTTAATTATTTCCCCCTTTCTTCTCTCTCTCTCTTTTTTCTCCCCTAAAACCCCGTCACTCCTCTCTGGTGTAATGAGAATGTGAGTGAAATTGAAGGCTGGGACGTCTCAAGTCTTTATGATGATGAATGACCTTCACTGCCAAACCTTTTATTGTCTGTGATTTGGAAAGAAGGGAAGCTGATTTATTGTAGCCAACTGTCATGCCATTTAATGCAGTTATAAATCCTGACACCACGATGGCCACTGTTGGCCAGGGACCCCCTCTGGCCACTCTCCTGTCCTGGTTTTGTCCATGGTCACTGTCTTCAGGGCAGGAGCAGGCAGGGAAAAATGTGAGCTGGGAGCTCCCACTTGAGGGGCAGTGGCTAAGGATCCAGCAAGCCCCAGGTGTCTCACCCAGAGCCAGGCAGGCTGCACGGGCCCCAGCTCCTGGAATGGGGGGAGGATGTCCCATGGTCCTGGCATCCCTGCAGCATTCACCGTCCTGCTGCTGGCACTCATGGGTTGCTTCAATCCTGCAGGAATGTGGCAGAAGGGGAATATCACACGGGCTTGGAGCAAGATCCCTTTCCACAATCCCTTCTGTTCTCTGGTCTGAACTCATTAGAGGATGCTTCCCATAAAGGAATCCACACATCTGTTATTTTTTAAACCACATGATGCATCAGCTGAGGTACATATCTCACTATGTTTTGAGATGATACCTACCCAATCGGAAGCTTGGAAAGAGGTGGGACATAGAAATATTAATTTGGTTCTGCTGCTTGATGGGGCAGATGAAAAATGCAATCTTGTCTCAAAGTGATTTTAAATGAGATGTTTCAGGTTCCTTCAACTACAGAGAGTAAAACATTTCAAACTTGACAACTGAGTATATTTGGTGGAAAATACTGAAACTGTGGTGTGTCAACATTTCCACAGCTTCACTATTTCCATTACAGAATCTAAGAAAAATGCCTGATTTCAGCTTTTCATCTTATTCCAGGATAACAAAAGCATTACTTAAATATCAGAAAAATAGCATATATGTTGTTGATTTGGACTTTGTTGAACCCTAACTAAGATGTAAAAATTGAGGGTATGGATCTCTCTTCTGTGAGGAGTAGAAAACTGCTCATGACGTTAGCAATGATGCTTGGATTGGAAATGCCTCCATCTCAGACTAATTCCAGATGCAGATCATAAATATCGATCTTTATGAGATGAAAAGTTTCAGCATGGGTTTAATGGTTTCATGTCACTGCAGAACAGACTGGTGGAAGCTGTTGGATTTTCTTTTCCTCTGTGGTTATGCATCAAGCTGAATACCCAGCTGTCAGTATGCTCATGGGTTCCCATGTCTGGGTGCACCAGTGAGCTGCTGGCCCTTACCCGTGTCAGCGCTGGTGTCTGTCTGCGTGGGAGCACCTGGCACAGGGAAGCCCCAGTCCTGGCACCTGGCTGAGCACTGCCAGCCCCTGCCCTGAGCCTGGCAGGACACGCCACGGCCCTGAGCACGGACATGGTCTGCCAGTGTCAGTCATTGTCACTCCTCAGGTGCTGCCCAGGGGTGCAGAGCTCTGGCTTGGCACCAAAGGGATTCCCGCTGAGGCAGGTTTGTGCTTCTTCTGCTCCTGCTGCTCCCAAAAGCCCTCTGGATGTCACTGCTGTCCTTTGCAATGTACCTGAAAGCCATGTCCTTCCTCTTGCCTGGTTGCTTGGCTGGATCAGCTTACCTGCTTTCCCACACAGGGCTGGGAATCATGAAGCTGGGGATCATCCCACTAGGACATGGCAGGGACGCAGGGCTCGGCAGCCTGAAGGCTTGCCTGGATTCTAGTACCCTCTCCAGGCCACCCTGTGCAGTTCTCAGACCTAGGGGCAGTGTCACCCCAGCTGCCAGGCTGGGAGGAGGAGGTGGGCTGCACTGCCCCTCCTGATATGACATAATGTATTGTATCATATCGTATCATATCGTATCATATCATATCATATCATATCATATCATATCATATCATATATCATATCATATCATATATCATATCACAGTCATACAGATGCTCTGGACCAACACCTGTACCAGCAGGGCCTTTTCGTGCAGCAATCCCAGCAATCCCAGCACAGTCACACATCACATCTCTCAATCACAATCACAGGTCTCAGGTAGCGGCAGCCCCACTCTCGGTGGATGGGGTGTCAGGTCATCACCATTCTCAAATGCCCTTCATGAAGTGGCCCCTGTGGCAGCTGGTGGTCCAGGGGCCATCTCCATTTCTCCTCACACAGTTTCTCTGTGTCTGGGAAGGTCCCAGAGGTGGCTGCAGGGCCTGGTATGAGCCCTCTGAGCTGTCTGTGGACAGCAAGGTCTTTTAGCCAGGTCTGTGGAATGAATCCTGAAGACCTGAGCCCTGCTGAAGGAGGCTCTCCCTTGGGAGCAGCATCTCTGTTCCCAGGGCAGCTGCCAGCCCGAGCCGAGGCTGTGGACCCCAGTAATGAGCGGGACCACTTCTCAGAGCTGGCATGTCCCTTTTCATAACTGTTAAACGTTTGTTACACGGGCTGAACATGTGGCGCTGGAAAAAGTCGGGAGTCTGGATTTCCATTTCTTGATGAGGCAGAGGCTGGAGGCCAGCCACCTCTCCCCATACTTTTCCATTAGGTTTTGGGAGCATCCATGCCACCACAGTAAAATGCTAACAATGCTTTCTGTTAAAAAAAGAAAAAAAAAAAAAAACTTTTTTCAAACTACAGGCCCTACCGTTTGTTTTTCCCTTGTAGCTCCAAGGAGTTGTCTGGAGTCCTGTTACAGTGAGAGGAGTTCACAGTTCTTGACAAACTGGTAGTTTCCTTCTAGTCCTCTTGATTGCAAAAAGAAGCTAGAAGACATCTTCTGGGCATTTGTAAAAATCCAAACAGTGGAAAAGAAGAAAAGGGAAAATGTTTTATTTAAATATCTTGTGGTAACTCAGTCTCCCTCACGATTTTTGTGGGGTGTTTAGCATCTAGCTGTGCATTTACACGAACAGGGATCCCCCAGACCACCAACTTTTCATGCTGCTGATCCTCTTGGTCATCCTGCATCTTTCCAGCAGCACAGTGATTACTGTGGAGACAGTCTCACCAAGCCTGCTGTGCTGCTCTTATTAGAAGTATTGCTGTGCTGCAGAAGGAAAACAACAATAAAGGGAATATGTTGCTTCTGCATGCGTTAAGAGCACTGATCAAACCACATGAGATCCCATTTCAGACATAATGTGCATTGGAGGGCAAAATTAGATTGAGGAGTAAATGGAGCCTAAAATCTCCATATCTTTATTCGTCAGAAAGCTGTTTCATTGCGTGGTTTAATTCTCCTATTTCTTTCATTCATTGCATGTAGCATGCTGGCTAGAGTACATTTTAGAAATAAGGCAACAAAAAACCCCCTCTTTAATTTGGCAGTGGTTGTGAGGTGTGTAAGGCTGCGAGGCTGTTCAGACTTAAGACGTGAGGTCATATGAAATGCAGAAGCATGTTACTCAACAGCAGAAAAACAGCCAAACTGGCACTTTCTACACATTATTGGAAGAGGTATTTTGTTTTGGAATTGTTATTTTATATTTTGGCTTTTGATTTTGGTTTCTTTTGCACTTATTTAATTCTGAACTCTTTAAATTTTGAGCTTATTTAATTCTAAACTCTTTAAGGTTTTATTATTTCTATTTGAAAGTTTTATTTCATTGCTGCTTGTGAATTACACTGAATTACACTGCATGATGAATGGCACTTAACCAAAAAATAACATTTTGTAGGCTAAAACCTGCCATGATGGTATGCCCATTATTTTTATGTGGGATTTCTTTTGCCTCCCCTTGAAACATGTTGGTTTGGCAGGAGGAGGCTAACTGGTCTCTCAGATAGGCAGACACGTAGGGTTTTTGTAGGTAACACTTGATGTCGTTTCCAAACGAATGCAAATTGCTGAGGAGTGCAGAGAATCCCGTCTGAAACACTGAAAACTGCAGATCAGTATAGCTGGCACCAGTGGCATGACCAGAGCAGGAGGACAAGCCCATGTGTGTCTCCATCCTACACACCTTTTTGTAACCATGCTTTCAGTCCATATTCCCTGCTCCATTTCTTTTCCAGAACCTCTGGAAGCTCACTGGCCTTCCCTCACACTGCTTCAGCAGTCCCCACATCCTAATTGCCTGCAATTTTGACTCTTCCTGCCTTGCCTGAGAGCCATGGAAATAAGAATGGGAAGAGAAGCCAGTTTCAGGCAGTTTTCCAGTGAAACTTTGGCCAGACTCAGTTGAATACCTCCATCAGTTTTAGTGTTTGTAAGCAGAGTCCCATCTTTGAGATCTCGGCCAAGAGAAGATCCCATCCTGTCAGGGCCAGAATGAGCTGCCTTCCCCTGCTCTTGACACTTGGTATCTGTGAAGGTGCTTCTCCTCCACACTGGTGGAGGGACTGACCCCTGGACCAGGAGCCACTGGGGGTTTATTCAAGCTTGGGCTGTTGGGTCCTTGTGCCCCTGTAGCTTTTTCTGTGGGTCCCTGCTGAGCACATGCAAGGTCCATCCTTTTGGCTTTGGCAGGACCCTCCAGATCCAACAACTGTGAAGATATTGAAGATTTTTACACTGTTCAGGTCTATTTCATATTAAAAAAACCCCAACAAAATCAAATCCACAACAAATAGACAAACAAAATACCTCCTTAAAAAACTCCAGATCTGAAGAAAGTTTAACAACAGAAAGCACTAAATAAGGTAAAACCAGCCCAGAGCAATGTGTACTTCTTGGCTTATTTGTGACATCTTTTGCATCTGTCCTCAGTATCTTAAATTTTACACAGGAAAGTAATTTCAAATTTGAAAATGAGATTTAACTTCTTTTTTAAAAAGGAAAATCCAGTGTTCTAGCATCTTCAGAACTTTTTCGATACACACTCATTAACTTCTTGGAGTTAAAATGGCAAATGAACAGCTCTCTGCTTGCATAAACTGCAGGTTTACACAGTTCAAGTTGCTGGGGCATTTCTGTCTCTTACTGTAAAGGCTTCATTATTAAAGGTCTTGTGTGGCACTGGCACAAAGGCAAACGTGGCATGTCGTCTGTGGTCTGCCCCCTCCTGTCCCTGTGTGTCTGTTTGGCTGCTCCTTTGGCAGGGACTGTGCTCCTCAGTGAGGGAGGGGTTCCCAGGATTTCGGCAGGCAGGAGCTGTGCCCAGACCTATGTGGGGTTTGCAGGCTGTGCCAGGCAGACCCACCTCCCTCAAAGAGCCCTCTGCTGCAGGATGCCACACGCTGCTCGGGACCTGCTGCTCCTCTGCTGCTCTCCAGGCAGGTGTGGGACCCCACAAAAAGGGATTTCATGGATCCACACTCCCACAAGATCTCATCATCCTTGCTCTCACCTCCATCTGCCCTCCCTGCCTTTTGGTGTCCCCTTGATAGATGACAAAGTGGTGGTGGTGTGCACATGTAACGTGGTGGGATTGTCTCCATCATTCTGCTGTGCATCCCATGCATACCCACACTTCCCCCACATCCCTCCAGAGGCAGAGCTGTGAGCCCCTGAGCCCCAGCCATGCCTTGCCCTGCCCCAGCCACTGCTAGGCCTGCTAGCCCCAGCTGGGCTCGACAAAGGGAAACCTTGCAGGGCCTGCAAATGTCATTTATCATGGACCAGGGAAAGGCTAAATTATGCAGATGCATTTTAGTGTGTGGCTAGTTGTTGGCCACACAAGAATTAGGGTGAGTATGGGTTCTTGCAAAGATGTTGTCTGCCTGTTGTTAACCCCCTCTGTTGTCTGGGGTATTTTTCCCTATTTTCCACTCAGATGTCCCCTCCAATACATTGTGAGTATGTTCATTGAATGAGGGGGTCAACCCGTGGAATTATAACTTTGCAGGTGTTACAGGAGGGACAAGAGAAGCAGGTGCACTTTGAAGATCAAGGTGGATGATGGTGCAGCTCAGCTCAGATCTGCAGAAAAAACTTTATCATCCTAGCAACCCTAAGAAGTATGTGACAAGCTGGAATATTGAGTTGTTTATAGGGTGCAAGAGCTATGTTGCTGCACAGAAGAAGGAACAGGAGTTTTATGCAGCAGCACAAAAGAGATTGTCCAGAGGAAATGGAACTGAGGGCAGAGCACTCTGTAGCTGCAGGGCTCTTTCTCAGGAATCACAGAGAAAACATACTGTGATATTCATCTGTACTTTCTCACTGCTTTTCTGCACGGTCTTCCTTCCTTTCTCTTTTACCTGCCCTGGCTCTCTTTTAAAAGTGTAATTGGGCCAATGGAAAGAGTAGCAGAGACACTTGCTATGAAAGGCAGCTTTGGAGTGCTGTGAACATCTGCTGCTGCTTTGCAGATGAGGAGAAAAACAGACCCACATCTGCAGCCCTTGTTTCAGTGCAGTGTGCTTAATCTGAATTTTATGGCTCTGATAGCAGATTACGGTGCCACTGTCATGAGCCCTTGCAGCCCCAGTCACAGTGGACACTGAGCATTTCAATACCTCCTCCACTAATCTTTCCCCCACTGCTCCCATTCCCTGGCTGCTAATTTCACGCAGGCACTTAAACATGATGGATAATTGTGTTCTGCTTATCAATGTTTAATTTAAGGGCTGTTCCATCTGACCTGAATGCCCTCTGCAAGAGCTGTGCCTCATTATTGATTTCATGGTCATACCTGTGACATTACCTGCTTTGTAGGAAGTAGACTTTGACATTCCTGTGAGGCTTTGGCAGCCAGAGCTAATTGTCAGAAGAATAATCGAGTCAGCAAAATCATTACAGGTGATCTGTATGTTACCACTGTTTTATCTGCCTCTAATTAGGTGCAGGAGAGGTAACTCATCACAGTAAGCACACCACACTGGTTTGATGTCCACAAATAGAGCAAGATGAGCACAGGAGGGGAGTTATTCATTAACAGCAGCGATTCAGTGCGCTGGAGTCCTGAGATGGTGACATCTCCTTTCCCAGTGGAATGGCATGAGCTGCTGTACTGCAGGCATCCACGAGATACAGAGACCGAGCCACTTTTGGGCAGGACTCTGCTGGGGCATGTGCTCAGTGGCTTTCCACTCGAGGCAGTAATGAGTGTGCTGCTGCTGCTGTGGGGCAGGATTCTGTGTGTGACAGAACCAGGTAGCTTTTTTAGGACATGCTTTTCTCTAGTTTGGGTACTCCACTGCCCCATGCTGGTGCCATGGGCACACCCTGGGTGACACACACACACATCCCCAGGTGGCAAAGGAAGCACAAGCCAATTGATGGAACTCGTCAGGTCTTTTCCTGATAACAGCGTTGTGCATTTGACCAAAACATTTTCTCTGGGATAACAGTTGAAACAACCAAGTTAGCATGATCAAGTTCTTCTCTAGGCAGAAGAAAAAGAGCTTTTATAAGTGAGAGCTGGATTTTTCAGAATAAAAGTCAGTGTTGGTAACCAATTTGACTGAAATAAGCTAGAAATTTGGGCTTGCTGCCCAGAGATGAAGTGGTACGCAAAAAGCATCTCTGCCAATTACTTTTTTTCCTGGTGTTAAGCAATGGCATCCCTTCCTGTAAGGCACCACAGCTTCCTCAGACCTGGGGTAGCAGATGCCTGGTATGGCAGGACAGCTGCCAAAGCCCACCAAAGAGAGAGCACCATGTACAGGCTCCTAGGGCCAGCAGTCCCCTGGCTCCCAGCAGCAGAGCAGCAGCAGAACAGCAGCAGAGCAGCAGCAGTGCAGGTCCCTTCCCTGCCAGTGATGTTTGCAGGCACCTGACGAGGGAGGTGCGTGTGACAGGACCAGGAACATGACCCCAGCAGGGGTGCCATCCTCCTCCCATTGCAATGTGGACTCCTAGAGACCATGCAAGGTCGTTTTGAAAAGAGCACAGTCTAAAGCCAAGTTCATCCATCTGGGAGGCCTTTTGGAAGTGGTTTATCAATTCTGCTGGTGCCCTGCTGCAGCTGCTACGTGGCATCCCTGCACAAGACCAGCAGAAGGATTCCTTGCACACAGGGGCTGCCAGGCAAGGAGCTGTAGAGCCCCAGACTGGATGGGATGGTGCTTGGAAGCACCTGCCCAGCTCACTGCGCAAGTCTGTGGGCTGGTGTGGCAGCATCTCTTCAGTGCCACTTTGCCTAGTGCAAACCTGCATTTTTAAAAATAGTTTTCTGGAAAGACATGGAGAGTCAGGTGAGGCAGCAGCCTCTGTGTGGCTCTGGGGGGACGGTTCAGATCTGTGCTGGTGGACAGGTCTGGGGGGGATCTGGTTTGGGCAGGAATGCCTGAGGTGGAGCCTAGGGCAGTGCTGGTGTCTGCTGGATGGAGCACTCTGGAGCTGGATGGTCCCTGTGTGATTTCAGACAGGGACCCTGGGTGGCTCTGGGTGGCCATTTCATATGGTCTGATGTCTTGTAGTGATACCTGCGAGGAGAGCAGGGGGATTCACTGGCACTGCCAGGCTGCCTTTCTCAGTATCGCTGACCTATTGGTATTGAACCCCTGGTCTGAAGGGCTGGTGCTACCCCATTAACCCAGAGCACTGCCCCGTTCCTGACCGTGCTCCTGAGCCCTGGCAATCCTACACCTGCTGGGCTCATGGGGCAGGGGACAAAGGCCTGGCTTCCCTTGGTGCACACTATGGTGCACCGTGGAAAGGAAAATCAACAGCCCTGCTGGTGGCTGTGAGACAGTGGCAAAGGGGCTCTGTGAGCCCCCTTCCGCCACCTGAACCCCCTACATTTCCTGATGTATCCTTTGCTGTAATTAATTACGTGTCCAGTGGGCTCATTTCTTTCATACTGTTACTGACAATCTGTTAGATAAAGGGAAAAAAATGTGTTGGTGCCCTGTGGTATTGAAAGTGAAGGGTTTTCACACTGTCAGGGTAATGAATTCTGCACGGGTTTGAAGCACCTGAGCTTGGGGGAGTCCTTGTGTCATGTGTCTGGGAGTGACAACCCCCAGTGGTTAATTACTGCCATGGATGAGAGCTGAGCTGATAGCAAAATGAGATAATTTCATTAGTAGTTAAGTTTGAAGTTAATTGGATTCACGTTTACACACAGTAGTGTACAAAGACACACTTGGAAATGCTCTTTGCTGCCTTTTGATTTTTTCTTAAGAAGGTAGATGAATTGAGGAATGGTTCTAAACTGCTCTCTCTTTTTTTTCACTGTGTTTTGGAGACAGGAGAGTCGTTTTCTGCTGCAGGCTACTCGCTGCCCCAGCCATTTTGTCCTGCAGTGGGGGCATTTGCTGATGCCCAAGCACTGCTTGCTTCATCTGTGCAGGGGTTGCTGCTAAGCTCTCCTGTAGCTGGTGGCAAAATTTCCTTTATAGAAGAAAATTACTTATTTACACTTCCTTTGCAAACTGATAATTTGCTTTCATTGTGGGTGTTGCCAGCTCCTACTGAATGGAGGGACAGACATTTATTGACTATCCTCTGTGAGCCTTTGATATGTACAGGGGTGTCCACAGCAGAGGTGTTTGCTGCACTCCCCACCATGACAACACTAGTGCTCCCCCTAAGAGATTTCCTCTCTGGAAATCAGATGAGTGACGAGCCAGCATTGCCTTGGAGGTGCTGGCCAGGAAGGAGCCTGGTGAAGATCTGGAGGAGGTGATGGGAGGAAGGAGATAGCAGGGTCCAGGCTGAGTGGGCACTGGAGCTGCTGTGTGCTCCTTGTGTCATGGAGGAGGGCCAGTTTCAGGTCAGATACCACTGAAGGTTCCCATACTGCTGGGACTGCAGCCTCTCCATCGACAGGCCCCTGTAGGAAAGACTCAGAAAGGTATTTGGGTACTTGGAGCTTAAAATTGTGGGCAGAGGTTGTTGGAAAGAGATTGTTGGTTACCTTGGGAAATCCTGCTAGGCTCTGCTCTAGCTGAGCCTCTCTGTAGGCTGGAGCTGGTGGCTGAGCTGCTCTGTCCTGCACAATACCAGCCCAGCAAGGCAAGGAGGCAGCTCTGCCCACAGCTGCTTTTGCCCCACCTTTAAGTGTCTAAAATAACCTTCAAAAAGCACAGGACAAAGACATTCAGGAAAAAAATATGTCTTGAAGGAACCTAGATTCCTATGTCTGTGTGGCCCACTGCTAAAATATAGATGTTAATTTCCTCTTGAGTGCTTTGCCTGTATGGGTAAGGCAGGAACGGCCTGGAGCAGAGGCTGCTTCTTAACCTCTCTTTGAACCAGGTGGCTCAGTGTTTTTCTCTTAAATCGATTGTTTTAGTGCAGTTGAAGCTTGCCAGCATTCAGGGGAAATCTCTTAGAGAATGGGATGCTCCAGTCTTTCTTTTTTGTGAAAGCAAATTGGGTGGAATTGACAGGATGAGGTTGGATTGCAGCACTTGCAGCTATGCCCTTGGTCACCTTTGGCCAGCCCCCTCAGCCTCCCCTCAGGCCTGACTGTGGAGACCCTGAAAGGAAGATCTGTTGGGAGATGACACAACATTTCATTTGGAAATGGGATGTAATGGAAACCAGCGCAAACCTGTGGAACAGATCATGGGTGATGTTTTCTTTATTGACTGAGGAGCAGAGCTCCCACTTGTTATACTATTGTTTGTGGTGGGTACATTGCTCAGTGCCCTTGACAATGATCCCAGTCATTCTGGGTGTGGCAGTGGCTTTAGAGAAAGCGAATTATTTATAATATTTCAAAATACTGAAGTAAATGTCAAGGTTTTTATGACAGCTAAGGAAAGTGAAGAGTGGGGTGTAGTTGGTGTGGGGCAGTTTGGGAGGGGCTTGCCCACAGGTCAAGGCACCTTTGGGACGTGGTGTGTTGTGCCGTTCTGTGGTGACGCCACACAGCCAAGGAGGCGAGGAGTCCTGGTTCCCTCCGGGTCTCCGGAGGGCTCCTAGATGGCAGCAGCCAGCCTGGGAAATGTTCACATGCAGTGGGGACAGCCCTTAGCTCAGCCCTTGTAGCATCGGGGCTGAACTTCGCTTCTGACACTGACTTCATGTCGACTGCAGATACTGTTGTATTCTCCAGACTGTAGAGGTGACATAAAGCATTTAATTTTGTGTGGGAGAGAAGGAAGCAGGGCAGTGATGAGGGGAGAACGTTTTAATCTAAAATAACCATTTTCTGCCTGCATTGAATAATTAGAATTCATTATGCCCTTCCGTAAGGGATGTGACTTCTCCCTAGCACTGGAGAGCAAATTAATCAATTGTTTTGAACCTTAAATTCTTTTAGGATGTGAATGCACCATAAATATTCTGTAGGAAGGGCCTGAGAGGAACAGCTTGCATCCTGATTTGCAGATACTGGGTGCGGAGGAAAGTGGGGCATGTGCTAAGAGATCACTGCAGCGATGCTGGAATTTTGGCATGTACCCCTTCATCTGAGGGTAGGGGGAGGCAGCCTTTGTGGCTGTGACTCAGAGATTGTGAGCCACAATTGGCAATTACTTCTGTACCTGTCTTTTGTCTCATCAGATGAAGTCTCATTTCTTTAAATATATTGAAAAAATTAAGATTTTAAAGTTTTATTTTTAGATCAAAATGAAATCGGGGCTCAAAATCTTTACCAAACAGAAAACTTTTAAAAAATTGTTTTGGCTTTTGGAAAAATTCTCAGTTTCAATCTCTCCAAGCTCTATAGACCTGAAAGAAGTTCAGTGTCTTAAAAACAATTGCCTACAGAACACAATGTGAAAAAAACAGAACCTGTGCATTTTTTTCTTGTCAGTATGCTTTGTTGCTAAAATCAACGAAGTCACATAACTTTTACTGATCCAACACGCTACCTTTTAAGGAAGGAACCTGATTTTTGCTAATGAGCTGTTTTGGGCCAACAGGATATTGGAGTTGACTGTTGCCAGGGTGGTCCCTGCCCTGTAGAGGTTGGAAGAGGGGGAGGGCCAGGTGCTTCATGTAGCCCAGAGACCCTTCCTCTTAACTGAGGTGCACACGCAGCTTTTCAGAGCCCAGCTCTCATGCAGTGCCACTGCCTCTGGGCTGGGGTTTGGATTTGATGGGCCCTGCATTTTCCCCAGCCTTGGAGGAGCCGCTTGGCAGGCTGGCAGAGGTGCTGCCAGAGCCAGGGGGATGGGTCTGAGGGCAGATCCACAAACTAAAGGGTGCCTGGGCAGTGTGTGTGATGCTCACACTGGAAGGGGATTGCAGAACCAATACCCAGCTGCTGGACAAGCCATGTCCAGCATGGTGTTGCAGGGTCACTGCTACCAGGCACCCGTGTGTGCCTTGAAAGCATCTTCTCCTTGGCTGAGTGCTCTGCCCAGGGATGCAATGGGAGCCCAGAAGACCATGAGTGGACTCCAGGGTTTCCTCTGGGGTGAGGGATGGATACTGCCTGGTTAGATCACAGGAGCATCCTTGTCTTCTGGAGGGTCTCTTGTGGCCACAGCTGACAGTGGTTTACTCAAAATCCCACTCTGACAGCCTGAAGGGATGGTGACTATTCTAGAACCTCTGCATGGGAGCAGGGTCCAGGCACGACTGAGGAAACACTTCTGTGGGTCTGTGTGAGCTGTGCTATCTGACCTCCTGCCTTTACACTGCCAGCAGAAACATGTCCTTGAAGGTGACAGGAGATGTGTCTGGGACAAGGTGAAGGAAGAGAGGGTACCCCAGACCCCTGGTCCGGGGGTACAGAGAGATGGAAGACATCCCACTGCCTGCTTTTGTGGGGTTATTTCCATGGAAGTCGTGTGGGTACTTGACTAAAACCCACGTTTCTGTGGCTAAGGAAAGAGCAGTGCATCAGGCTGTGTCTGCAAATCTAACTCTTCTTCTGGCACTGTGACAAACTATATTATAAACCACCTCCATGTCTCAATGTCTTGTGTTTGTTCCTTTTTTTAAATTTTTTTTTTAACTGCTTTAATAAGAGATAAAACAAATGCTCTGCATTGTATTTAGATCTCAAACAGTCTCAGCCTGTGCATGTGATTTTCCAGGGAGTTTTCTGGCAAAATGTCATTAAGATCTGTGTTATTTCCCATTTCACTGCTTTTGACTTTACAAATATAAGCTTTGGAGGAATTTGGGAATAGGGGTGAGCAGCTGGAGTTCAGGCGGGTGCGTTCCTCTCCCTGCAGAACTCTGCTCTTCACCTTCCAGTCTTGCACTTCATTGGAGCTTTGTGGCAGCTTATAGAGAGAACAAAACTGTGCCTGCCCTCCCTGCCAGGCTGGAAATCCCATGCTGGTCCTCGCAGAGCAGTGATGACAAATGCATGGCTGTGTTCTGGGTGCTTGGGGAGATGTAAAACCGTGTCTGCTTGTCGCAATGCTCACGTGGTGATTTGTTGGTTTGATTCCTCAGGTCGTGAGCTGGCAAGCACAACCCTCCCAGGATACCCTCCACACGTCCCTCCTGCTGGACAGGGCAGCTACTCCACTCCAGCCCTGACAGGAATGGTGCCTGGTGAGTCTGCAGAGCAGGGGGAAGAAAACATAAAGGGAAACAAATGGCATTTCAGGAGAGAAACACTGCGTGCTGTACATGTTCTGTGCTGAGGTAGAAGCCACGGTGCTGAAGGGTAGGGGTGGAGTGGTCCTGAGGGAAGCAGGACCAGGCTCCTCAGCAGAGTGCCAAAGCAAAGCATTGGCACTGAAATGCTGAAGGAGCTCCCAGCCTCTCCTCTGTGCAGCCTGGAGATTGATCCATGTTGGGCTGTGCCAGGCTCTACTCACCTGACTCAGGCTTTGCTCTAACTCACCTGGTTTCTCCCAACACTGTCCCTCTGTGCTGCCCCAGCAGTGAGGTCACTGGCCCTGGGGGCTGGACATGTCCTGACCTCAGGCTTCCTCCAAGCAAACCTGACTCATGGGGACACCAAGTTGTTCCCAGGACACTGCACTTCTGTAATTTCCTTCCCATTTTGGAACCTCGTAGTCAGAAATGCCAGGTGGCATGAGCCAGCTGGTGGCTACTCTTGCCTGTGTGGCAGCAGCAGCAGAGGTCATGCAGGTGCTTGGGGTGGGCAGAGCAGGTTCTGCAGGTCTGTCACATCACTGATGCCAGCCCTCAGCGCTGCTGGCTGCGGATTCACGCTCAGTTAGGAGTAGGATGGTGACTTCTGGGTGCTGGCAGCCACAGCTCTCCTGTCTTCCCTGGGCAGTTACCAATTGTTTGGGAGCAGCTGCTAGGGTGGGTTGGCAGAGCTGCAGGATGTGGGGCTTAATGGTGCTCAGCCAGGGGAGGTGCAGTGTAGGTTCACTGATGTAGAGTCATCTGAGCTGATTTTCCCGGGTAATAGATTTTATTTTTAACTACATATAGGCTTGTGTGACCCATTATATTGAGTAACTGCACTGTTCCTCTCACTGGTTCCTTTAATAACAACCTTCTGCTCCGGCTAGTGTGAAGGTCAGCTGCAATTCCTGTAGGTTCTCTGTCTCATTTAAGTGAGAATTTGCTAACTAGCATCCAAAATGCCTTCTCAATCCTTCTTTGACTCCTGTTCTTGGCAGGACCAGTTTTAGAGCGTTGCTACAGTCCCTGAGGGGCTGACAGTAAAGCGGGTGACAGACCCAGTCTGCCACCATTGGCACATCCCTGCTTGTTCCAAAATGGCCCAATTGTCATGCCTGAGCATATGTTTGTTGTGCCAGCTCTCAGGAATTCATCCCATGACATGCCTTTGCCTTGTTCTAGTTTTTGGAGTCTTTGCTAGAAATGTGCTTCCTTGATAAGATTTTTAATCATTTGCCATGAATTTCTGCTCGTAATTAAGCAATTGTGTGAGTTAAGTGGTTGGAGACATGGGAGGAATGTATACATGATAACACATAAGCAGTGTTTTGTTGCATGCTTGTTGCTACTGCCATTGCCCCTGCTGATGTGAGTAAACCCAGCCCTTACCACGCTGGGTGTTTGTCCCACACCTGCTGGGCTCTTTAGCTTGCCTCTGGAGCACGGGAGACCTTCACACTCCCTTGCCTTTTCAAGATGTGTGGATTCAGCTTCATGTTCTGTCCTTATCTTTTCTCCAGCCCCCCCTGCCAGTGCTCATCTTAACAGGAGCACTTTTGCCTCCTGCCAGCCCCAGGTCCTTCCTTATCTCTCCCACAGGCAAGGAGGTACACAGGAACCTGTCTCTGCTGCATCTCCATGACTTGTTCAAACACATGCTCAAAATTTCACATTTTCTTCCTTCCTTTCCTGCAAAACAAGGGAGTTGCATATCAGCAGTGAATTTCCATTTTTATGTGGCTTGTCTGCCATGGCAGAGAATAAACTATTCAAATGCTTTTCTCTGAAGGAAGCAAACAAGAAAACACATGGTTTGATTTCAGTCCGGAGCTTTAGGGACTGACAGCTGGCATCATCCGAGGCTCCCATGGATGTGTTTCCTCTGCAGGCCACTGGCCCTGCAAGCTTCTCCTGCCTTTGGGTGGCTGTCACCCGGTGGAATTGACTGGAGAGGAGCTGCCTGAGCCGTGCTGAGGTGCCAGCATCCACAGGGCTCTGATGTCACAGGGTGCAAGGGAAATGCCACGGTGGGGACAGATGGGTAGGTAGGTGGGAAAACAACTGGCTAGGTGGTCAGGCTCAGAGGTAGTCCATAATGCCACGCTCCATGTGGGTGCTGGTACCACACACAGAACTGCAGGCTGGAGGTCTCTCTTGGTTCACAAGTTCATCCACAACTAGAAGAGAGCCCATCTTACCAGGTGTTCAGAGGATGCCAACCTGCCTGATGCCATCAGTAGGCTCCAGAGCAGGGCAGTGGTGTGGAGGCACACAGACAGGCTGGGGAGGAGCAGGAAACCCAGCAAGGGCAAACCAAATGATCCTGCACCAGGAAAAGGAGCACTTTGCAACAAAACGGGCTGAAGACTGTTTAGTTCCTGGAGGGGCTTCAGGAAGGAGGCAGACTAAGAGCTGAGCATCAGTCTGCCATCTGCACTGGTGGTGAGAATGGTCAGCAATATCCAGGGCAGGAGCTGGGGGGAAGGAGTTATCCCCCCTCACGTGAACTTACAGACTCACAATAGGAGTAGTAGTGGTTTGGGCCCCCTTAACACAAATAAATAATTAGCTGAAGTCAAAACAAGCAAGATGCAACTGGGTATGACAAAAGCCTTCAAACCTTTCCCCCAAGAGAGGGGCCCAGTGGAACATGTTGCTGATGGATTGTGCAGTCTCCATGCTTGAGGGTTTTCAAGGCCACACTGGGTGAAGCCTCGAGTATTCTGCCCTGGCCTTATTGCTGATCCTGCACTGAGAATGGTGTTGGGACTGCCTCAAGACCTTTCCATCCTGACATGACTGGTCATTCCACCACTCAGTGTTTCAACTGAGGCACTGCTGGAAATGTGCTGCAGAATTTCATATGCTTCTGCCAGATACTATGAGTAGGGATGGAGTCAGGAAGCTGTAACAGATGGAGATCAGGCCTCTCTCTGTAAAGGAGTGGTGCCATCAGTCCACACAGAAGAGACACTTCTCCTCTAGTTACTACAAAATGATCTGTGAATCCCGATTTGAGACTGGAGGAAGCCCTACAGGCATCTTTTCTATCATAGGGAAGATCCTAATGTCTACACATGGACTGGGAAAAATCACTTTCCACATTCCTCTTCCATGCTGTTGCTGTGGTCTCACCCCAAAGCTGTCCAGCAGCACCTTCTTCCAGCCCCTGGCTTGGCATCCTGTTTGCATGTGCTCTGTGCCCCATGCCAGACTCAACCTTTCCTCTGGGAGATGATTAATGACAGAAGGAAGGCGGGTAGACCTGACATAAGATTGATGACTTTTGGTAAATGTTCCTGGACATGCTGGGAGCAGGCATCAACATTGACTTTATCTTATGGTATATCATGGGAAGGCACAAGATCCTAGGAACAGCCACCAACCTCACCTGGGGAAGGGAACATAGCAGTCCCTGGAGCAGCTTACACAGAATGAATACTTCTCTTTAACCCTCATTGTCTGGTGGCTGATGCCTTGAAGTATAGAAGTTTATATTCCTTGTAAATGTTCATTTTGTCCAGTGCAACTCTGTATATTTTCATTATCTGTTTAAAGCTTTAATCCACTGTTGGTTCCTACTAGATTCATGGCCTCAGAATCATCTCAGGGCACAGGATCCCACAGGTTACTGAGATGCTGTATGCAGAGATTATCCCTAATAATTTGGTACTGTTACTATGTGTTCACAAGGTGACTGCGCCCCTAAGGTGCTGTTGCTTTGGAAACATGGAGCCGTGTTTTCCCAGCAGCCTTTCCTTTCTGGGGGAAAATCTCTTGGGAAGACCAGGCTGGAGCAAACTGCATCTTCTCCACCCCATCATGTACTCACAACATGAAGCCTCATGCCACCTGGCTGTGCTTCTCCATTACAGAGATGTGGTCCTGGGATGTTTTCTTCTTTGGATGGAGATGGTGCTGTCTTCTGCTCGCAGTTTCTGCCTCCTCTGCTCCCTTTACTGCCTCACTTTGGGAGCTCAGCAGAAGCAAGCTGGGTGCACACTGGGAAATGCAATTTTTGCAGGGGTTTTACTCTCTGGCAACGTGGGGGCCTCAGAGCCCTTTCCTCAGATGAAGTGTTTGAATGCAAGCACAGCTTGTGAAGCAGCTGTTGTCTGCTCACAGAGACCATACAATTGCCATATTTCCCTCACCTCTGGAAGGCTGGGCCTTTTCTCCAGTGCTCTTCCTCCTCCTCCTTCATGGGCTCTGCTGCCCTGGTGCCTGGACTGGCATGGTGACAGGCACCAGTGCTGCTTGCCTGGCATGTTTTGTTGATCCTTTGTATCTTCACAAACCACCAGCCTGTTTCCAGCACCGGCATAGGTCTCTCACTGCTTGTATCTGTGAGTCTGCTCCCAGGATGTATCTGAAGGTCAGTGTTCTCCCACGTGTAGGGCAGGTGGTGGCCATCAGCAAGGGGACAGAGGGCAAACATGAGGAGTGATGCAAGATCTACAGAATATATCCCTGCTCCAAGCAGCCCATCCCAGAAGCTGTGTCCCATCTGAGTCCTGGCAGCACTGGGGCAGAGGGGCTTGCAGCAATGTCATTGCTGAGACCGGGGTTTGGACAAACCACAGCTGTGTTCACCAGCGTGTGTGTGCCCTTGCCACCATGCTGGTGATGCTGCAGCTGAGCTGGACACAGGTCATATGCACATAGCCATGATAACTCACTTAAATCCTTATTCCAGTCCTTGTGTTAGAAGTGCTGGGACAGCAGCCCCTGTTTCCCCTCAGTTTCTGTCCCCTCCCCCCATTCCTTCTTCCCATCTCCAGGGTTGGAGCCCCTGCTCTGCTACCCCTTTTCCCCTCTCCAGGGCTGCTGTTCACTCTCCTGGCAAGCTCTGCATGCTGGGTGACAGGAAAGGGTAGACTTTCCAGAATAGTGATGCTGAGAATATAGTCATTAATGGGACTCTTGAAACCCAGATGTCCTTTCTGAACACCAGTAATTTGTTTTTAATGAAAAACCATGCAGTGACCCTGAACAAATGAATTTCCTTTATAAGAAGTCTATGTGCAATTACCCGGCTAAAGGGACCTGAAAACACTGACATTCAAAACTGGGCTTTGAAAAGAAAGGCATAAAAAATAGCATTGCTGTCATTAACAATCTTTTATCTAAGAGAAGATGCTTGCTCTAACATGTGAAGGGGAAGGAGATGATGTTGCAAACAAAACACGTGGTTTTCAAATGCATTTTTTAATTGTGGCTGGCAGGTATTGATGCTGAGGAGCAGTAAGGTTGTGTGACTTTTTCTTGTTGGGGGTGTTCCTCACACCGGGTCTGCAGAGGAGAGCACCCTCCCTCAGGCCACAGCCTGCAGCAAGGAGTGCAGGGGGTCAGAATGCCAGCCTTGTGTTGTGGGGGGGTGAGGAGGCAGACATTTGGATGAGTGGGACTACCAACATCCAGTCTGTAGATTGGTGGAATTTGGATCCACTGGCACACTGCAGACTTTATTAATATTTTTTTAAAGTTATTTTGTTTTGTTATTTTGTTTTGATCTTGCTCTACCTTTGCCAAAGTTTGGCAACAGCACGCTGTAATCTCGTGACAATATTTAGGAAATAAAAGAGAAGCAGCTGAGAGATAAAATGCCTTAAACCAGGGACAGAGAAACCAAATTGCAGTATGTGGGATGTCAGAGGGCATCAGTGAACTAGGTCCTCCTCTGTTGTACAGCAAATACTGGAGCTGCTTGGTTACTTGAACACTGACATTGTTCTGGCCAGTGAGAGTGAAAGGAGATTCTGGCCCTTTATGCTAGATGTACCTAAAGCAAATGAGGAATAAACCTTAACAACTCTTTGGTGAAGCAGAAAGTTTGCAAGTTACCTCCTCAGAGCTTGGAAGTGACGCCCAGGTGTGCCACCAGCTCCATCTGCTCCATGTGGCTGTTGTGGCTGGGGTGGGTGGGTGTTTGGCTCAGAGGCACCTGTGCCTTTTTGACAGCAGATGCAGCTAAACCCAAACCCAGATGTCCCCTGGTGCACTCAAAAAACAACGTGAACCCTTGCAGATGCTCACAAAAACATCCAAGGCTTCAATGCTACAGAAGACCTGCTAACAAAGGGCAGAAGTGCTGAGGTTGCTTTCTCTGGCTAAGCAAATTTTTTGCATTTTTCCCCAAGTCTGGGGCTATTCCACAGAAGTGTCACCCCGCCCTTTTGTCATCTTGGAAGACAGATCCCAGAGAAGTTTCATCACCTATGACGGAGTAGGTGATGTGCCATCACAAGTATCTTGGGGCAAATGCAAACCAGCTGACAAATTATTCCGTTAATTAATAATGAAGCAGTTAGGTAAATGGTATATGTTTATCCTCTGCTCGTGTACGTTTTGGATGAGGATCTGCCAGAATCTTGGAAGTCTAGAGAAATGATTTGGTTCTCATCTGTCAGGAATGTAATTACGGTGCTTGCACAGAATATAGATAAAATCTATATTGTTTTCAATATGATGTTGTCAAATATTATTTCATTGAATTAACTTAGAAATTATGCTGAAGAGGGCAGGAAGATGAAACACTGGAAAGCCTACAGCCTTTGGATCTACTGATCCACCTTCCCCTCACAGAGTGATCCTCACCTGGGGTCACTTGGGCCCTCTGCTCTCACTCCAGCTGAGGATGTGGTCCCCAGTGTCCCACGCATGGCCAAGGCAGACCACTCTGCTTTGCTGGCCCTCTCTGCTCTGTCCATAATTTCTGCCTCCTCCTGTCAAGGTAAGACATGGTGCATATCTAAACGTAAGTAAGCAAGGTGAAGTGTGTATAAACAAAGAGGTCTGTATTTAGGAGTGAGGAGGAGAGAAAACATATTGTATTGCTCTACTCTTTGGAAATTTCTATGCATTTGTAATAACAAAATTACCATAATTTGCTCGTTAACGCAGCTAGATCAGTCAAGCATTGTTCCAAACATGCAGAGGCTGCCTCTCGCTCTAGGTCTGCCAGTGAGTTAAGCACGGTAGAAATTAGCATGCAAATAGCCCTAATTCGGGCCGAGCTGTCAGATCCGCATTCAGCTGCTTGTTCCTTTTGAAATCCCTGACAGGAGGGGCTCAGGCAACCCCATCCTCCAGTAGATCCAGCCAGAAGAGTACCGAGAGGGCCCCTCCTGAGTGACAGTTTGGCTGCCTTCAGTCAAATCCATCTATCTTGTCAGCCAGCAGTGGTGACACTGGGGGCCATGGCTTGGGGTGCGTCTTCCAGCCAGGCCTCCGTGCCAAAACTGTCGCCTCCCCACCCCAGGATGGTGCCAGGGTCTGGGCCTCCAGCAGCTGAGTGATGCTCCCTTGGGATAGAGGAGTGCTCTGTTCAGGTGCCAGTGTTCAAGTTAAGCTGCTCTTTGGGTCAAAGAGTGTTGAGGTTGGGGTTTTTTAGTATTGAGGGATGGAAACCAGGGCTTGTGGCAATTTCTTCTGGAGCCTTAGCCAAGACTCCCAGGCTGTCTGTGGCTACAAAGCTCATGGAGCATCACTGCAGAGGATGGTGCTCTGGGCAGTGATGGGATGCTGCTGCACCATATCTGCCCACGATCCCTGAAGATGGGAGGGGAGAGAGAGAGAGAGAGAGAGAGAGGCAAGCAGGCGGTGGCACAGGACGCTGTCCTGCATCCCCAGAAAGGAGCCAGGGGACCATTGCCTCTCCAAGGTACCCACAGGGAGACCCTGGTGGCAGCTGGGAATGGTTCTCTGTTTGTGTCAGGGTTACAAGTCCAATGTGTTGCCCACCTTTAAGCAAATTTGGTGGTTATAAAAGCAATAGTGAGAATTTATTAAGTCTTTAGTTGCTGGTTTGTTTCTTTCTTTTCTTTTAAGGGGAGGTTATGTTATTAAACATTTTTCTGTCCTCTGCAATACAGGAATTTTGAGACCCCTTGTGCTGGCAGCTACAGTAAACTGCCCCAAAATATCTAGAGCCAGAAATTCAAATAGGAAGTGTTAAAAGCTCAGTAATATGCTGCGAAGGACCTGGCACATGGCTCTGATTTTAAGAGTTTGCCATATGCAGGATCAGTTTGCCCCTGCCCAGGCAGCTCCCAGGGTCTCCTGTGGGCACTGAGGACGCCCTTCCTGTGTGTACAGGGTAAAGGGGCACTGCAATCCTCCTTTGCAAAGGCAGGAGCTTTAGAGGGCTTGTAATAGATTGTTTTTCTGCTGGCTCTCAAAGACAGCAGTGACAATGGCTACTCAGGTGAGGCACCCCCAATGTGCTGCTGTGACAGCTTGGTGTCCAGCCAGATGTGGCATGCCAAGGATGAGGCACAGTGCTGCATCCTCTGCTTTTCATGGATCCACTACTGTTTGTTCTTGTTTCTTCATTACAGACAGCTGTCCTTTGGTGAAAGCACAATAAGGAAAATAACTGTAATCAGAAAGCCATGAGACCTCCATTGGTTCTGATTTTGGAAAGCTGCAGCTCAGATCAGTGTAGCAGAGCTGTGAGAGTGGTAAGACATTGCACAGGCTGCCCAGAGAAGTGTGGCTGCCACATCCCTGGAGTGTCCAAGGCCAGGTTGGAGGGGCTTGGAGCAGCCTGGGATAGTTCCTGGTGTAGTCCCATGGCAGGTGTTGGGACTACATGAACTTTAAGGTTCCGTCCAACCCAAACCATTCTGTTATTCTGTAATTCTATGATTCAAGTGCCCCATGTTCTGAGCCTCACACAGGCGCTGCCTGTGAGCAAGGAAGGAACAGCTAGAGCTGACCTGGACTTGCAGGGCTGAACTCAGCTGCCTTGCACGTAGTGTGGTTTCTCAGAGAAGAGAAACAGCCATGTGAGAGCACACAACACAAATTATGATTTCTGAGCATTCTGATTTTCATCCTTTGTGTTACGTCAGCACACAGTGTTTAAAAAAATTGGAGATTACAAAAGTGTCGTGGCTGAGAACAGCGAGTTGACAGAGCTTTGAGCCCTGTGAAGTGCCCAGCATCTGTCAAGGTTGCCAGCTGTGGCTCAGGCAGCAGATGACCTTACATGTGGGCTGTGTGAAGCAGCCAGACCAGCCATCAAATCAATCAGGCAGTTTCCAGACAAATTGTGTTTGACAATGAGCAAATGCTGAGATCCCCAAAGTAAGCAGAGAGGAAAGCACTTCATGGCCCACTGTGTCCATGAGCAGGAGTGTGACAGGGCTGCTCTTTTCCTTCCATTCCACACAGCATGGCAGCTGGCAACAGTAATGGGAGAGTAAAGTGTGTGCTCCCATCACATCTGAGCTCAACAGCCCAACTGTCCAGGGCTTCCAGGTGGTGAGGGTTGGGATGAGGTGTTTTCTTTCCTCCTCTGTTTTAGATCTGACTAGCCCACCTCTTGCTGAGATTCTTGTCTCAGAGGGGGCTTCTCATACGTCATCCCCAGCCTGGGGATTTCTGTAATGCAATGAGTGCATTGCATTACAACTAATGCAACTCGTGCATTGCAACTAATTTCTGTATGCAGTGAGTGATGGGCCTAGCTCAGGGTGACAGGGTTTCAAAATTTGCCCAGTTTCAAGGTGCCAAGAAGTTGTCCTGCAGTGAGATGGAAGTCTCCTGCTTCCAGCATTTTTGTGGCCAAGGGAATATTGCAGACTTGATCCTAAACTCAAGCATCCCCAGCTCCCTGAGCACTCCTCTCTGCCATGGGAGGATGACCCCTGTAGAGGTTTTGGGGGAACTCTGCAGCCATTCTCCTGCAGGCCATTGCTTATGAATTTAGTCTTTTTGCTACTTGCTGGACTCATTTTTTGAGATGGTAGGTTTGACTTCTTTATGATTGTTGCTGGAGAGGGTTTGCTTGCAGTTAGGACTGTTTGAACATAGAACATCTGCCCTGTGGTAAACTCCAGTTCTCAGAACTGATGCCTATGGCACAAATTGAAATACTTTGAGAACAAAGTATTTTCTTCCCAGGATTTTCTGGATTCCTTGAGACTTTATCAAAACAAGTGAAAATGCTTAGACAGTACAATAGATTGCAGTGCACTGCAATTCAATATAATGTGATCAGTGCAAAAGAAATAAAATGGGGTAACAGAAAGACAGCAAAATTAGTGAGAAGTTTTAATCAAAATTGCATATTGTAGTAAAAATGAAGGAAGGTGCTCCAAGAACTGCCCCATTTCCACAGCAGAAATTTCCTCTGAAAATACAGTTTAAAGCAGAGGCTATCCATGTGTTGGAAGCAGTGTTTGTGTTGGAAACTTGTTGTGTGGTCAGCCGTGTGAAGCAGGTGTGAACCCCTGGACAGGGGATGCAGGAGCTAAGAGTTTGAGGATGTGTCTCCTACTCATGGGGTACATGTTCTGGGCCAGGAGAAGAGGGACAGTCTGCATGGGGAAGTGAGAAGTCTCCAGAAAGAAGTATGTGTTAATTTGTTTTTGTCAGGAGATACGGCACTGGGGCACTTCAGATGAGAATAAGTCATCTGTCTCTTATGATCTCAGCAGGTTTGGGATAAGGCTCTGCATTGACTGTAGAGTAAGATGGGAAGTTTAAGTGTCACCTCCCCAATTCCTACATAAAAAGACTAAAAGCAGCACTCTTGTACTGACTTGATGTCTTTTCAGCAGCAGATGCATCAAATCCTGTCAGTCTTGGGTGCTTTACTCCACCAAGAATTTGTCACCCGTAACTGCTGGTTGAACATGGATATTTCACTCACGTGGAGAGGTGTGCACAGACTCCATGGTGGGACAAACAGCACCCAGGTGGGAGAAGGCCTGCTTGCTTTGTCTGTTAAAGGTGTGGGCACAGGGTGTTGCTGTGGCCCCATCTTTTTCTCCCACCAGCCTTCTTCAGGGTGAAGGAGCCATCTCAGCTCAGGTTAGCTTGTCTTTGATTCTTGCACATTTACTAAAGTCAGGAAACATAATGCCAGGAGTCAGTGAGGAGCCTGGTCCTGGTGAGGTGTGCACCGGGCTGTTGGGAGCCATGGGCCCCTAGGGCATGTGCCATGACAAGCCATGATGTCCTCAAGAATTAAGTTGCTATGTGTGGGACAAGACTCCTTTCTCCACCTGTGTCTTCTCTTCCTCGGCACCATTTTTGGGTGATTCAGCTGGATCGAGGCAGGCTAAGCAGCAGCAGGCATTATTTGGAAATGGCTTAGGCTACGAAGCATTTACCAGCAAAGTGTCCCATCCGTTGGGCCAGAGGACTGAGCTGCCACATTCCCAGAGACCCAAGATTGGCTGACAAGATTTTATTCTGCATTTAATGGATGACTGTAATGTGGATGTGGTGCAGAACCAAAACTGTGCAGTGGAAATTAAGTGAGATATTATCTGTCTTCTGTCACTTGGGCATTCATTTGCATTGTCTCTGGTGTCAGAAAGAAGAGCAGATGTCATCTGTTCTGGGGATGTGTGTCTTGCACAAGCTCCCCACAGTGATACAGTGGGGAAAGCAGACTCTACTAGTGTGCTAAAGCCCCAGCCAAGGGGTGGATGAAGCCTGCAGTCCAGCTGAAAACCTGGTCTTACAGAATGGCTGAGATGCTGAGATTTTGTGGGCTCAGCTTGCAGAGCTTGTCCTCGCAGGGGGTGAGCACAAGAGACTTTTCCATCTACCAAAGATGCTTCCACTTTGGCAGAAAGGGCAAGACCTGGCCCTCTTCTGGAGCTGCTGTCCCAGTCCCAGGCAAGCCATGGCCAGTTCCTGATGGGATCTGACACAGTCATCAAGGACTGGGGCACCAAAGGAATGCCCGAGACCGTGCTGATGTGGAAGGCTGCTCCCTCAGTCATGCAGATGCTTTCCTGTGCATGTTCCCACACCTGGAATATAACTGAAGACAGCCTCCATGTCAGCAGCAATGTGCATGTATCAAGCTACCAAAATGCTTGATTTCCAGGCTTTACAATATTTGCAGTCTATGTTACTATGGCTTGTAACATAATATCTTCTGTTATGAGCTAAATTATTTCTGTAATTCCTGGAAGTAACCACACATTGCAGTGTCATTATGAAGGGTGAAATTATAGAAAAGCCTCAAGTCAGGATGAAGCATGGAGTGGAATGTTTTCACCTGAACCAACTGCAGTATTTCTGCTGCCTAGCTCACAGATTTTAATCCCACAAGATATTTCTTGTGACCTGTTACACCAATTTGGGATGAAACCATATTGCAAAATTTACTTTCTCTGAGTCAGTTGTTTACCCTTTTATCCCACCTGCATTACCAAACTGGTAAATCTGGAGCAAAGAAGGTGAAATGGTGCCTGCCCTGATGTGCTGTGGGGCTGCTTCTGTGCAGGTTGGGAGTGTGTAGGCACATAGGTGTGGGGTGATGTTCTGTGTGGATGCATCCCCTGTGCTGCTCATCTGCTTCACGACCCTTGTCTGCTCTGTGACCCTCATCTACCCTCCCCCTTGTGTACGCAATGCCCTGCATTCTCTGTGTCGTTCATCCAGCTTTTGGCACTCACCTGTACTCCATACAGGGTGCAGCGGGGCTTTGAGAGGGTTGCAGCAGCTCCTTTGACCAGGCATAAGGCGAGACAGTCTGGTACGAGCAGCTGCAGCAGCTGGACAGAGCAGCAGAGTGTTTCCAGCCCCATATCTGGGGAGCAGCACTGCTACTGAGGCTCTGCACATGGCCACGTGTGCCTTGCTGATCTTGATACCTCTGTTGGCAGTGCAGCTTCCTGCTGCTAGGTCCACCTGGGACCCCAAGAGACTGCATGCCAGTGGCTGGTGGAGAGGGGAGATGACTCTACAGGGGCAGCTGAGAGAGGGAAGGGGCAAACCCCTCATTGCAATTAATTGCAATGCCATGTAATATTCAGATGAATTGGGCAATTGTCCTCCAGTATAGAGAAATAAATCTCTCCTAATGCAGTTCCAATATGGTTGCTCTGTGGCACCACCTACCTTTGTTGTATTAAAGTTAAATACCTTTGTGTACAAAAGTTTAAAATGCATAGCTAAAACCCATGTGCTTGCAGTAATTGCAGATGTAAATCTTTTTGTCATCCTGCAAAGACTAGGTGAGGTATTTCATAAATATGTCAGAAGCAGCATTAAAATTTTATGGCAGGCAGCACGGGTCGAGAATACTACAGTGACTTCTCAGCAAGGTACGTCCACCTTAACCCACAACTCATTAGTCATTGATGGGATTTCTGTGCCTGGTAGCTTCTTGGAAATGTGGCAGTGTTACAAAAATCTGCATGTTACTGTTTTCTTACAATATGACAGCCCACTCAGAACTGTTACAATACTACATCTTTGACCAGTGTTGGCATATGTAAAGATAAAATAAGGGAGAAAGACTGTGATCACAGAATTATATACAACCTTCATTAGAAGTTAATTGGCAGTCTTGATGGGACTGGAAACTTTGGAGACATGCTCTCTGAATGTGAGAGAATGTTTATTCTCAACTGTGATAAACTTCTACTTGGCTGATGTGCAGGAACAATCAGCCAAAGTGGGGGCTAATTTCATTTTAAAATCACGTGCGTGAAAATTCGGGAGATGGCTGCACCTCAGCCGCTCTCTGAAGGGTTAATCAATGACTGCAAGAGGGGACAGACATGGACTGGATGTGCTTTTGATGAGTGTGAATGTATGAGGGGTCATAGATGATTATAAGTGATCTTTTGATCCACTTACAGCAGATTTGTCAGTGGATTACAACCTGCACACGTAAGGAGCGTGTACGTATCTGTGTGTCCACGCTGTCAGGTCTTTGTCAGTGTCTGTGTGTCTGTCCCTATATGCGGGCTGTGTTTCTGTATGTGCACACTTGCTGCTGCAGTCCCTGACATGCCAGGAAAACACTGGTCCCCTTGCCAGTGGCTCTGAATGCAATACCCCACCTGCTGTGGGAGCAGACCCTGGGGTTTGCCCCCAGCATTTGTCCAGGTGGCATCCAGCTGGATTGCTGTGATAGTGTCTTGTCTTGGTTTGAAAAGACAGGTGTTTGCTAAGGGAGACATGAGCCTCTCTTGAAATGGAAAATGTAAACTCCTTCCTTGTGAATTATTATAATTTTGAAATTAAGGGGCTCTCAGGCAAAGGTATGAAAGTAGGAATAACAGTTCTTTATTAGGAAAAATAATTTTTTTTTTTAAATGCAGTAATTTAAAACAAGACTGACAGTCAGCAGGAGCTGCCCCCTGTGGCTCAGGGTGTTGGTGGCAGTGCCATCCCATGGTGTCACTCCTCCTGCAGTGACAGATGTGGCTCTGCTGCAGCTCTGATCCTGTACAAGGTGGGAGTTTTCCTCTGGAGCTCCAGGGCTGCTGGAGCTGGGCCTGCTCTTCCTCTGGGAATGCAGAGGAGAAGAAAGCTGCTCCTCTGGGAATGCAGTGGGAAAAGGCTGCTCCTCTGGGAATGCAGTGGGGAAAGGCTGCTCCTCTGGGAATGCAGAGGGGAAAGGCTGATCCCTGGGAATGCCGTGGGAAAAGGCTGATCCCTGGGAATGCAGTGGGAAAAGGCTGCTCTTCTGGGAATGCAGTGGGAAAAGGCTGATCCCTGGGAATGCAGTGGGAAAAGGCTGCCTGTGCTGCTCCAAACCTCAGATTCTATCCAGGCAGGAATGCTTGGCTCCTCCCCCTGGGTGGGGAAACTCCCAGTGGGATGATGGAATTTTATCAGCCATGCAGGGACACTCAGTGGCCACGAACAGAATGTAATTAATAATTAATTGCCCATTAACAGAGGATATCTCCTGGAGGGAGGATTGGCTGTGGAAGAGATAAAGAAAAGTGCCCAATTAACAGCAGATACCTGCCCCACCTCTAACAGATGGCAAATAAAATACACACCCCTGGCCACATCTTGCATTGCAACTTAAGACCTGCCTGTAGGTAAAAGAACATGAAGTGTAGAGTTTTGTATATTTATTTATATAAATGTATTTATTGTAGCTTCTTGGGGAAAAAGAAAAGTGGGTTGTTCGTCTTGTTTTTAGGAGAGAAAATAGTTCTAACAAACAAAACTATTCCTCTTGTTTGTTCAGATTTGTTTAAGGAGGGTACTGCAGGTGCTCAGCGGACAAAACAGAGTCTGGCTTATGCCACTGGCCCCTGTAATTAACAGTTATTGCCACATTTTCTGGCAGTTCTTCCTACACGCAGAATGCTGTCTAATTGTTAATACAGAGTAGTGGCACTGCCTAGGATCCTGTGAATGCCAGTGTCTCCGGGTTTGCCTGATGGTTGCACGTCACAGCTCCAGACACTCTGTCATGGCTAAAGGTGGATGAAAAATTTGATGTAGTTTTGTCATGTTGTGTTGAAAGAACAAGGGTAAAAGGCTTACTGGTCTAAGGACTCACTGTTTGTCAGTTTGGTTTTTTTTTTCATTTAAGATCAACAAGTAAAGGTTTTGTTCTGTCTAAGAAAAGTTTTACTTGAAAAACACTTGTAAGGGCTGTTCTTCTGCTGAAATCTATTGTTTTCAATTCCATCATCAGAATAAAAGAGGCTGGGGTGGGATATTAATTGTACAAAAAGCATTTCCATTTTTCCATTATAATGCTTTTTTCACTTCTTTCCTGTGAGAATAGATTACTGGATACAATGCCAGGTAAGTGCAGGTTCAATAAGAGAGTAGCTTCCCATTTTGATGCAGAGGACCTCAGATGTGTTGAAAAGCAGCTTCCTTTTCTTGAAACTACTTACTGAAGAGGTTCTCCAAAATGACATTTTTCAGCCCCCTTTGAAAACATTTATTTTTATTAAAGGTTCTTCCGACCACAAGCCACGGTAGCCCAAGGGCCATGCGAGCTCTGGGGACTGCCATCACGTGTTACTCTGCTCAGTGAAGATGTGTCTCTTTGGGGAGGCGTAGGCATTGCTTGCAGGAATGGGCACAAGAGTGGTACCTGAAAGGGGTGTATTGGCCCCCCAGGCTACCAGATCCTTCCAGGGGGATCTGCTTCAGCATCCACTGCCACATGCTGGATGTGTCATTCATCTTGGCATAGTTTTTGGTAGCAGAACCTTGAGAAAATTCTCCAAGCCTGCCCTTCAAAGATTCATCTGTGAATCCCACAGGCTTGTCCTGGATGTGAGCTGGTTATGACCCTGAGTATCTTCACTAAGACAAACTGGGTGGATCATGGAAGGCTTTTGCTAAATACAGTGTATTTTCCTGCTCAGCTTCTTCCCAGGGGGCCCCTGTTTCTGAAACACCTGCTTGGTTACAGCAGGGCTGCAGTTTGGTAATTTCCCCCATTTGTGGCACCTGTGTAGCATGCAGACTGCTTGGTCTAGAGCAGGCAAGTTAGCAGCCAAGTGTTCTTGGTGTGCAGAGCCGAAAGCAGAGTGATCCACTTCCTTCCTCCTGGGGGACTTCTGCACAAAGAGCAGGTGAGGGACCAGGAGAACACTTGGCAGATGCCCTGGGTTGCTACTACCCCAGGTTAAATATTTTTATACAGCTGATATTTTTAGATTAGAGCAATGTCTATCTCTGGTCCTGCTGTTTCCTAATGAACGTTGAAATTACAAGAAAGTCCAGGATGCAATCAAAACAAAAACCAACAATAAAAATTACTGTGGACTTTTCTTAAAAGATACAGTTCTTTCTTCCTTTCAAAGTAAGGTTAGTTTACCACTGAGATTTTTGGCTAAGTTTTTGTTTTAGCCTCACTGAACTCAATTTGAAAATTTAGTATTTCTGTGAATTTAAAAGGAAAATATTTGTTTGGAAAACAACTGATTTTAAAAAAACAACTCTAAATCCATGACTCTTACTGAAGTATTTTGTCTGAATTGTGACAAATTGTCAAAAATACGATAGTAATGTGAAATAACATTTTTTCATGTGATATGGAGTATCAACTGAAAGGTTTTTCCCAGGTCTTCTGTTCATGGGGAAAATTTCTAATGGAATGAGTCCTTTGAGCTTCAGAGGCAGCAGCTTCCCAGATGGGACTGCAAACCTCATTCTTTCTCACCCTAAGCCACTGCAATGGCTTGACGTGGAGGGGAAGGTTCCTTTTACTGAGGAAAACCATGCTGTTGTTCTCTGCTGAGAGCTCAGACCCTCTTCCTGCCCTTCAGGGTCCCCCACAGTTGTTTGTCCCTCTGACTTTATGTGGGATGCTGCCTGAGCTGCAGGATCATGAAACTGTCTCTGGGGTGGTGTTGGCCCAGGGTGACGAGAAGCTTCTGCTTTGATTTATAGCCTGCAGCTCAGGCAATGTCTGGCCCTGTGGCAGCAGAACTTTGGTGCAATAGATTTCCAGGCTGTGTTCAGATAGCTGCAGCCTCGCAGAGTCGGGCAGTGATGTGTGGGCACGAGCACACGGCTCAGTGCAGCGCTTAGCCTGCTCCCCATGCAGTCAAGCATGTCTTTGCTTAGCAGGGTAATGATTGTTATTGGAATTCGCTGAAGAAATTTATGATCCATGTGATTACTTCCTCAAAATAAAACAATACAAAACAAATAAAAGCCATGAGAACAGTAATTTTTAAAAGTTACAGTAAGATCCCTCAGCAGAAGGGAAAGGTAGAGGCACCAGGAGTTTGGACTTACAGGGAGATGGGTTTGTCTGCAGGAAACCAGCCTAGGGACAAATACAGCAGGTTGTTTTTAAACTTATCCCAAACCCCCAGAAGGAGTGTTGAAGATAGTGCTGCTCTGGCCTAACTCTGCATTTTGTCCCCCAGCCTTCTGTTCTTGACTCTTAAGCAGTTGTGTTTATTGAATACCATTTCTGCTGGTTTGTTTTAATTTCTTGCCAAATGTGCTGGGTAGCACATTGTCCTGAATGCAGAGCTTGGTTATCAAAAAGGCCCAGCAGTGGACACTAGTGGAGAAACCAGCGGCTGCAACAATTCTGGCAGGAGGGATGGCATGGCTGCCCAGTCACGGTCACTCTCCCTGTTGGGTGACAGCTGGAAGCTGTCACATGGCTGTGGCAGGGAAGAAGGTGCATTGCATCGCCTGCATGCTATATCACCTGCAGATGCCTCACCTGTGTGTTGTATTACTGGTAACCATTACATGGATAGCCGGCATCTACCCCCATGTCCTGATGGCTTCTCCATGTCCCAAATGCTTGTGCAAAAACCTGGTGTTGAGAAAACTCAGCAAAAAGTGTCCAGTCCTGTGTCTGTCTGCATGTAGCTGGCTCTTTCTCTTGCTTTGAAACACAGGTGCCTGCCAAGGAAGGCAGGAACTTCCCTTGGAATTGAAAATATGACCTCCTACCCTCCAACTTACTATAACTTGGAAATGATGGGGCTGTCAGGCAAAGATACGGGAAAAGGAATAACGGTTCTCTATTAAAATAAACAAACAAACAAATAAATAAAACAAGGCAAACAAACAACAGCAGCAGCACCAACAAACAAACAAAGCCACAGACCCGGTCCTGCCTCTCCCGGCCGCAGGTGCTGTCCTTTTGGTGCAGTTCCGGGCACAGCCAGCAGGGGCGCTGGTGGCTCCCGGCTGGGCAGCGGGTGCGATGATTCCCCCGCGGCAGCAGGGGGCGCTGCGGCGAGAGCGCGGCCGCGTCTCCCTCATGGCGCAATGGTGGGTGAGCCAGTGGGAGAGGTGGAAAAGGGGCTTCCAGAAAAGGGGCTGCCAGAAAAGGGGCTGCCAGAAAAGGGGCTGCCAGAAAAGGGGCTGCCAGAAAGGGGCTTCCAGGAAAGGGGCTTCCAGGAAAGGGGCTTCCAAAAAAGGGGCTGGAACAGCAGAGGCGAGCACATCTGGGGTGGCAAAACAAAGTGTAGCAAAAACTCCAAAGCCGTGCCAGGAGCTGTGGCGGTCTGGGCAGACACAAGGTCTTGGGTAAAGTGTAGCAAAAAGCCGGAAGCAGTGACAAAGAACAGGGGGGCGGGGCAGTGGCAGCAGGGAGATGCTGCCTCTGGAGGGGCATGGATTGGAGTCCCAGATTTTCCCCTGAGGCACCTGAGCAGATGGTGAGGGTCGTTTGCAGTGTTGAAAAGTTCAACAGCTGCTGCTACAAGCAAAGGCTTAGTGAAGGTAAGGAGAAGCAGTGAAGGACAGAACTCTGCCGTGGTGGCAAATCCTCCCTGCAGCAGCAGCCCAAGACCATGACTGTCCCCCCTCTGATCCTGAGACTGAGCAAGCGAGCTAAGGCCGAGCACAGTCCCTCACCCCCAGCCAAAATCTCGCAGTATCCGTGCACTTTCCAAGAGAAAGCCCCCCAGCTTAGAGATGGTAGCAAACTGCACGCTTCCCCCTCCTCCTCCTCCCAGCCACATCTTTTGTCTCTCTAGGATCGTAGTTATCATCTCTGAGGCAACAAATGGGAGAAAATTCCCTGAGAGAAAGAAGAAAAAAAAAGGAAAAATCCTAACCTCCAACATTCCTGTTGAGCTGTACTGGCTCTGGAGCTTATGATTATTGAGATCTTTTGAGACTTCAGTGCTATATTTAGAAGTGGCATATGAAACTCCTTTGCAGACCATTTGCTCAATTTCTGCATTTCAGTCCAAAAGTACCAGCAGCTGGACAATAATGTTTGACTAATCTGCTGTTTTCTGCTGGTGGTGTTACAGAGTCCCAGGACTCATGACTGCTGTGCTTCGTAGGGCTGAAGCCATTCTGCACGTGGAATGATGTAGTGCAATGACAGCAGTCAGGCTTCTTCCATGCTGGGAAGTTTCCACACCTTGGCTGATCATGGCCATGCTTTGACATCCCGCCTTTCTGCAGGGCAGGAAGTTTTCCTTTACCCTCCTGCCCCATGTCCAGCACTGGTACATGGATGTGCCTACATCCTTCCTATTCCCTGCAGCCACAGTTTTCTAAAAGCCACAGGAGTGTGAAAAACATGGTGATATATTTCCATTCATCTCTTCGTTCTTGAGATTTTTACACTCATGCTTTTCAGCTTCTCTGCAAATCAGAAAGAAACCTTCAGGTACCTTACCTTAAAACCAAGAAGACCGGTAAACATGAGTTGACAATCCCCAGAGAAAAAGTGCTGCAGAGTGGACAGTACTGTTTTGCAGCAGCAGAAGGTCCATCTACCACCGACTGTCTGTCTCTCTCCCACTGTCTCAGGGTGGAGTGCATCTCCCAGAGCTTGCCACTGGCTTGTAGCAGCAGTGTTGTTGGGAATCAGTCTTTGTTCTTTCCCCTCCTTACCTCTACTTCTGCAGGGGGTGGAACAGTCTGACCGCGTTTGGGCTACAGCCGAATGTGGAGTGTAGAGTCAGGTTTGTGGCAAAGAGGTGAGCTAAGTCTCGCAGGAATGCTTTGTTTTGTGTCTTTGTGTTTCAGCGAGGTGAGAACTACGGAGGAGGAAGCTTACTGTTTCACAAGAACGAGAGATGTGTGTGATTCCCACCCTGTCCTCATGCTGCGGCAGCCAGTGTGCACAACATACAGCGCATGTGTGCATCCTTGGATGGCTGATCCGCGGTGTTTGTTTTTGAATGGGGAGAGGGCTGTCTGCTAAGAAGTGCTGTCAAGAAGTGTAGTTGATGGACCTTGGAATATCTGGTGAAATTTGTGAGGCAGTCATGCAGTGTTCATTCATCTAGCTTAGTTTCACTTATAGCTGTACCATTTGTCTGCTCAAGTCTTGAGGTGGTAATAACAGGGCTTGAGATTTTCTCCCCCACTTCTCTTTTTCCCCTCCCTTCTTTCATGTTTCTTTCCTCTCATTTTCCTTCTTGCCCTCCTTCTCTCTCTCCCTCTCCCCCGCGCCGCCCCCCCACCCCCGGCAAGGCTGATGGATATGCAGAGTATGTTAAGAAGCAAGCAATACTGTCACTGAGCTGATGGTGCTCAGTGACTCCTCGGGCTTCTGGCTGGTCTGTACTGCAGGAGCTTGACACCCTGACCACTGAGGCATAAAAAACAGAGAATTGGAAGCCTCAGCCTGACAGGCACTGGAGCATCCCCCAGAGAGGGTCCACGATGTGTGTCTGTGTGTGAGTGTGGGGAGGAGGGCAGTGGAGATGGTGGGGGAGGAGGGCAAGACAGGAGAGGATGAAACAATGAAATGTCAGCCCATTCCCACCCACAGCCCTGCTGCGGCAGTGATAAACGTTTGGGAAGTGCTGCTGCCCACTCCATGGCATGCACAGCATCAGCATGGAATGGACTGGGTCTGTGCAGCTCCAGGAGAATCGGAGAGGGGAGGAGACAGGGATGGAAGGAGGGAGGAAGGGATCAAGGGAGAGAAGGAGAGTGCTGGGACAGCTGAAAATGAGGTGGCATGTGGTCCAAGGGGAGAATGCTCCCCCTTGGGATGAAGCTCTTGCAGGCATGCAACAGCTCATTGTGAGCTTTGTTTCAAGCCTGGGGTGCTCCTGGTGCAAGCCCTTCTGTGCAAACAGACCACAACAGGGATCTGGGTCTGCTCTGCTGTCCTGTCCACTCTGTTCTGTGTTTACGCACTGTACAGCTCTCAGCAAGGATGTAGCAGCAACACTTGCTCCTATCTGCTTTTGTGTGTCATGTCAGTTAGGCAGCACAGCTGTTTTGTGCAACTAAACCAGGCTAAACCTTTGAAAATCTCATTTCCCTGTGGGGAGGAATAAGTGCAAACCCTGGGGAAGGTGGTGTGTGATAGCCTTCCTGTAGAACAGACACGCACAGGATGAAAGGATTTCTGTGTGCCCCACATTGGCAGGAGGATGTGACCATGACTTCAAGACTGGAAAACATTGTGACTCTCACAAGTGAAGTTCCCAGGCAGACTGCTGCCTGTGTGCTTTGCAGGCTTGGGCAAACACCAGAAACACAGGGCTGGGCCAGAGATGAGCTCGATGGCCACGGGCTATAGAAGCAGGAAGAATCAGGGAGGACTCTGGGTAAGACAACAGCCTCAATTGTGGTGATGCAGAGGCAGAAAGGATCAGAGAGAAGCTGCAGGAGACAGATGGATTCCTGACTGGTGGAAGGCAATGGGGATGCTCTTGCCACTGGCTGCAGTATGGCGAATGGCTCCTAACATCTCTTTGGGCATTGACAACTTTGCTGTGCCTTACTCTTTTAGAATGAGTGCTCTGACAGAGGTAACCTTCAGGCATTGAAGTCATCTATCAGCCACAGGGACAGGAGCAGAGAAAAATTGTAGGTATTGTGTAGAAAGGTTTGAAACAGCTCCATTTTTCCTGGCTCACACTGAAGTAATGCCATTCCTTAGAGGCAATAAGGAAAATCCTACTCTGAGCTTGTGAAAAGTTGTTGTTGGCACAGCAAGGTGTGCTGAGTGTGGAAGTGCTAGCTGCTGCATCCTTTGGATCTCCTCTCTATGGAAGCTGTGTTGTGGAGAGAGAGCAGGTTGATCCTGGTTGGTCTCATGGGTCCAAAGGGTTGCAGAAAAGAAACAAGGAAGAGATGCTAACAGAGACTTCCTGTAGCAGACCAGTGATGGGCTGGTCCTGCTGTCAGCACACTCAGTCTGTTCATCTTGCAATGCAGGCGGAGAGGCAGCTCGTTCTCAAGCAGAATCATGTGGAGATCAAGCCATCCTGGACCTGACCCTATGTTTTGGTGACCAGAGCATCATGCCCTCTTCTCTGGGGCCAGTGTCCCAGCAAATGGCCTAAACCATGGCCACTCACTGGCCAGGGGACCCAGATTTGGTGTCTAGGTTGGGCCTGTGGATTGTATGGGACAGGGGTGCTGAGCCTGAGGTGCTCAGGACACAGTGTCAAGGTTCCACTGCCTGGCTGGGGTTATGGCAGCTCCTGGGTATGGGGTCATGGCTATGGCAATGCCAAGGACCAAAGCAAGCAAAAGTCATTGCAAGCATCTGCTGTGGCTGTCAGCCCTCAAATCTTGCCTTAGATATGTATACCCCTTCTCCTGCTGTACTGTGCTTGTATATATTTACAAGTGGGAGAGGGAGAAGGGAAGGAGGAACAAAGAGAGAGAGAGAGAGAGGAGGAAATCTAATTCAAGGAACATTTCCTAAGAAAACAGCAGCAGTGTTGGTATTTGTGTGGTGGAGGGGCCAGGTCAGAGCCCCATAGTGCAAGGCTCTGTTCTGAAGAGCTTGCAGCTGAAGTATGAAGCAGGTGACATGTGAAGAGAACAAACAGATGGGAAGAATGGGAGCTGATGAGGAGATAAATAGCCATAATTTTTCAAGCTTTTTTTTTTTTTGCCTTTGTCTGGAGGGTTCAAATCTGTCTGAAACTGATGCAAACATCCCTCTCCTTGGGTTACAGTGTTGGAGAAATAAGTGGGACCATGACCATGTTTTTCATGAAGTGTATCCAATATCTGGAAATTGCCTCTTTCATCTTCTCCTGCAGCAGAGACAGTATCTGGACAGCTCTGTCCTTGTATTGTGCTTCTCACCCTGACTCCTGTAGGGCTGGAGAGTCAAAAGCCAGCCCTATCAGTGTCCCAGAGGCTTCTCCATCCCTCCTCATTTCCTTGCTCCTGCAGCAAGTTCAGAATGCTTGGGCTGCAGCACAAAAAAGACACATAAAAGATGTTTGCACCCATTTACTTAATAACTTACCCACCCATATTCCCCTTCCTCGAGGCAGTGTCCACCAGTGCTTTTACTGTGGCTGTCAGTGGAGAAGAGCACACAGTGGAGAGCCCCTTTACCTCAGAATGGTAACTGTTATCTCAAATCAAATGACCTTTTATTCTGTCTTTGTCTGTTCAACTTAGGGAGCGAGTTTTCTGGGAGCCCATACAGCCACCCACAATATTCAACATACAACGACTCCTGGAGGTTTCCCAACCCTGGACTCCTGGGTAAGTGTTCACCCCTGAACTGAGAGATCAGTGCAAGGTGTGCAGTGTTTGTCCTGCCCTGGAGTGGGCAGAATGTGTGTCCTAGCTTGTCCTCAGTCATGTTTAGACCCAGGATGGGACGGCAGGTCTCCATTGGAGTGCATGATTGCTCTTGGTTGGTTGGTTCACTTTACCAACAAGAAGACTTGGCCCAAACATCTTGTCTTCCTGCTTCTGATAAAAATTCTTCCACAGACATAGGGTATTGCTGGAAAGCAGGGTCATCTTTTTTTTGAGGGTAAGGGACCCTGTTCAGACAAAACTTGTGGTGCCAGTTTGCTTACAGCCAATTGTAAGCTCCACTTCTGCCTGTGCCATTGCTGCTTGCGTGTGCCTTTGCTTTGCATTTCTCCCTGATCTCGTGTTGTGTTTGCTTCCCAGCTGTGTGTATGCCCACTCCATCTCCTTAGCAAGGGACCACTGGTACAGCCTCACTGATGCCAGCATGGTCTCTATGAGCAATGGGAGACAGAAGCCCTGTAACTCCTGCAGGATCATGGCCTCATGTGAAGGATAAACATAATCCATTTTACACCCCGTCAAAAGCTGGCCCACTTTGACCTTATATACATGTAGCATGCAGTAATTAGAATTTTTCCCTGCATAATTTGCATGGATGAGGTAAGTAAAATACCAATTAATTGTCATCTCTCAACACAGGAGTAGCATGCCTTAGAGATTTCCAGATTTATGGATGACAGGGCTGTTATATGTGACCTCCAGCAGCGAAATAATTTTGAATTTTTGTCGTACTTTTTTCATCCAGTTTCTTTGTTTTAAGTAATTGAGTCCCCATGTAATTGAACCACCCAGGCTGTATTCATCATGGTTCTTGTCCTTAAACAAATCCTTCGGGAGCAATAGTCAGCCTCTGCCTCTGATGCCATGGTGCTGGTATAATGCTGTTATTTGCTGTGCCACATTTAAGGGTTTGTTAGCGCTTCCATCATAAATCAACTGACAGATCTTCAGCTAATATGGATGGGCATAGCTGCACAAAGCCAGGGGAGTCTCCGTGCTCAAACCCACTGTTTCCATGGCCACAGCCAGTGGTGTTGGCAGAATTTTGGTTAAGCAGCATGGGGAAGATGCTTTTGCCAGAGGGAAGCATGCACATCATGCTTTCTTCATTTCTCATTTTGCAACTCCTTTTGAATCAGGAAAGCTGCTTCAGCAATGCTCTGCATCATGGACAGGCCTGAAAAGCCAGGTTTTGAGTAACTTTGTAAATTTTCCTTCCAAAGTGTTAAAGAAATTGGCACGATACTAAAAGTAAATGACAACCCAGCTCTCATCCTGCCCTTCTGCATGAAGAAAAGGCTTTTGGAGAGGCTCCTGGGCTGTTTACTATGTTCCTGCCTGTGTGCATCCACCTTCATTAGAAGGGTGTGCACACTATCTGGAGCCATCCCAAAACCATTCCCGAGCAGCCCCACAGGCGTGGGCAGTGGCCCTTCCATTCTGTCAGCTGGTTGCAGCCGTGGCCTGCTCAGCTGTTTATTTGAGGTGATGGGCCTGTACCAGCTCTGAGCGTGCTGTCCAGGGTGCTGGGCAAGGTAGGTGCCTGAGGTGCCCTGAAGATGCTGGAGATAGGTAGGTCTGGGCCAGCAGAAGACTTTAAACAGAGGCTGGTCACGAGACAACTGCTTGCTGCCAGGACCTTTTACCTGTGCCATACCCTTTTTTCACACTTATCCCATTTTTCTCATTTCCTTTTTGGATCATGCAATAGGGGCAAATTCCGACTCATCTTTGACATATGAGCAGTTATGAGGATAGTGTGCTCCTCACAGCAGAGCTCGTTCTCAGGCTGGAGGGGATTTCTTCACCAGTATTTACTCAGCAGCATGCTGTGAACATGTGTTTAAATGAGGCAAGGGCAAAAAGAATCGGAGGCTATCATATTTTTCCAGAAACTGCAGCTTTCTTGAGATTGGAGTGTTTCATGCTGTAATGTCAATTCTGATTTTTTTTTTTTTTCTGTTGGAAAATGTAAAGTATATAATCCTGGCTTCCTTATTTTTGTCCTCTTCAGTATACTTTGTTTCAGCATAAAAAACAAAACAAAACAAAACAAAACAAAACAAAACAAAAACCAAACCAAAACAAAACACACAAAGCATTTTCATACTGCAGCAAGTCCTAAAGATGAACTTACCATTTCAGATTTCAGTTCAGTCTGGTCACAGAAATGGGGGGAGGCTGGAGTTTCCTGGAGAGGGAATCCCCTTTTCTGACCATGGGCAGGTCCAAGTACAGTGGTATGATGTGATCAAGAATGTGTCTGCAACCAACCACAGTCTATGGGTCAGATGTCTCTTGTGCCTTGCAGGGATCCCTCTGATCCACAGCTCTGCCTTTGTCACTAGAAGCCTGATCCTGCAATCCCTTCTCCCTGGTGCCTGCTAATGCTACTGGTAGTTTAGGGCAAGTAGGAGTCTATGGCAGGGCCTTTAAAACCTGCCCAAGTCTCCCTGCACACCCAGAAGGTGCTGTGTGATGAGCCTGGGCACACGCAGTGGAGAATAGGTTAATTTGAACTATATCCAGGATGCTTCCACTCCTCTCAGGAGTATACGTGAGTGCATTTAGTAATTCTCTCCTGAGAACAAGCTCTGGCAGTATCGGCCTCAGAGCAGAAACCTTGACAAAATTAATCAGGACTGGTACATTGCCTGACACAGTTTGTTTTACAAAGTCCTGCTCCTTTCACTGAGATGAAAGTGTAATACTGTAAGCACTTAGCAGCACCTACATTCAATTAATTCCCTGTGCTGGCAAGGAAGAATTGCACCACAGCAATCAAGTCCGAAACCTGTGCAAGAGGAGCTAAAAGGAGAAATGCCATGATTTGCGAGTAGAGGAAAGGGTACTTGGATTGAAAAATTATATTATGGGGAGAGTAAAGAAAGAAAGAAAGATGAGAATGGTGAGAAAGCTTTGGTTTTTAGCCCCCAGTCTTTGTCTTGTATGTGTGGAGCAGCAGGGAGGGGTGTGAGGTGGTGTCTTTGGGGGAAGGCAGAACCATATTCATGCGGACACTTGGTTGTCTGGCCCTAGCAGAGCACCAGTACTCACCACTACCCAGCTGTCTGCTCTGCCCTTGCTTTGATGCTTCTCACCTCTGCACCAGGCACCAAGGCACTTCTGCTCCAGCTGTTGTGAAACCAGTGCAAATGGGGGACTGTGCTCCCTCCTCTCTGGGGCAATCCTAAATGCTGTGCCTCATGGCTCCTGGAGAAGAGCAGACAATCAAGCCCTGGTTCTCTAGAATGGTGAACAGAAGCAGGGCAGAGGAGGTCAGTTATCTGCTGCAGCTTTGCAGCATCTTCATGCTCTTGCATCCTGCATCACCCTGAGGTGATGCACACCTCTCTTGGTGTCAGGGACGTGACCAGCTTTGCTGTAGGGAATGACTCAGTCCCACCTCGACCACAGCAAGAATGACTGCAAGACAGCAAGACTCCAAGTTCCTGGAGGAATGTGCTGGGAAGAGGACACAAACCCTGGCCACTTGTGTCTGCCTTAGTGGCTGAAGTAGGTGTCTCCATCTCAAAGCCAGACAAAGAGTTGAGGGAAGGTACATCTTTTTCCTCTCTTTTTTCCCCACATTGTCCTGCAAATGACCTGCAGGCAGTACAGTGCAGGGATGCACATGGAGACACATGCATGAGTGCATGGGAGGCAGATGTGCATGTCTAGGGCTCAGGCTGTTACTGTTGGCACACACTGGTGCACACCAGCATAGGATCAGCTCAACATGTGCGTGCTAAGGGCAGATAACAGCAGCACTGTCTAATGAAGAAAAATGAAATCCTTTTTGTGCTGACTTGTAGCATTCACCTCAGTCCTGCTCACTGTGGGTTCTGTTTGATGCAGTGTCCCTGCTCACATGCAGATGTGATCCCTGTGCACTGGCTGGGAGGGTTTGGCTGCACCATTGCAGTGCCATGTCTGCCACTGCTGGCAAGGCATGATGCAAGGGCTGGGCTTGGAGCCTCACAATTAGGATTAGATTCAATTCCTCTGTGGGATGCTGTGGAAAGATTAGAGAACAAGTAGGCTCTAGAAATGACTGTGTCAAGAAATAAATTGATGCTAGTATGAATTAGAAAGGAAAAATGACAGAAGGATGGACTAGTCTGTTCTGTATGGGATATGGTGACAAGAAGAGTGAGTGCTTTCATTTTTCACTTTAAATACAAGCTTCTTTGCACAGCTGAAAGGCACACTGGCAAAATCTAACTTGAGAGAAATGTAAGGTAAGGCCTTTGGAATGCATGGGAGAAATATTGGGGGTTTTGTAGCTGCATTGAGTCAGAACACCAGTGGAGGAAGAGGGAGTGTGAAAACAGAGGCTCTGACCCCCAAAACACCCTGTTTACCCCAAAACCTCAGAAAGCACTGCATCTAGCTCTGGTGGGACCCACACACTACTCCATGAGTCAGGGTGAAATTGTTTGGTGCCTCTGGATCCCTCCTGTGTGTTTTTCACCTTTCTGCCTGAGCTGAGCTGCCATGGCTAGCTCTAGTGCTGGTGCCAGTGGGGACTGGGGTCTCTGATGACCACAATCACTGCCTGCTTCACACTGACTTCCTGGCGCTGTGATGGGTGAGGACAGCAGTTCCACCTGGCTCTTCACTGGCCTGTGAGCTGTTTTACCTCAAGGTACTGCCTGCCATGATCCCCAAGAACATCTGTGCAGCTGGGCTGGCCATGAAGGGACATGGGCCAGCAAACTGGGCCCCTCCAAGAGGGCAGCTCCCGAAGAACATCCTCAAATCCCCAAGTAGACATGGCATACACATTTCAAAGTCTGATGAGCTGTTAACTTTTGCCTTTGCTCAGTCAAGAGTGGCCAATTGATCAGGGAAGTTTTCTGTGCTTTCAATGGCTTGAGCTTGGCTGGGATATGAAGTATACAGCATTTAATTTTAGGCTACCAATGAGAATGGTTTTCACTGTCCTTGTGAAGCTTTCCAGTATTCCCCAGGAAATACAGCTCCTGAGGGTGGAGCTCCTTAACCTGATGTCAGTTACCTGGAAGATTTTCTGTCCAGCCCAGGATAGCAGTTGTGGTGCCCTCAACAGATAACACAAGATTACACTTGTGCAAACAGAAATGGAATTATGATCTGATGAAGGGATCTGCTTTAACACCATTGACTATAGCTTAAAATTTTTTACATTTAGTAAAAAAACCTAGGTCAGATTGGCTCCTGCCTAGGAGTTTGTGTACAGACATCCTTGCAAGTGTTGATCCTGGCCAGTGATTTCATGGATTCTCTTGAATTATTCTTGTGTATGTTAAAACTGTCTTTCTGGTCAGCTAGGACCACTCTCCTGAAGATTGCTTTACTTTGTTTGAACCCAGCCCTTTGCAGTGGGTTTGTCTGATTTTGGATGTCTGGGTCACTAAGGATGCAACTGAGGACAGCACAGACCCACATGCTGCATACAGGCTCCTGTTTTGCCACAGCACTGTGCAGGAAACACATGCCAGTAGCCTAAGTCCTTAGTTTCTGACCCCTCAGGGCTGCAGAAGCAGAGTACCACGTGCTGTGGTAGGACACTGATCATGACAAAGTTTTGTTCTCTGACTGACTGGGCCAAGCAGTGCGTTGCACATATTGGGCAAGAGCAAATGCTGCCTGTGCTCTGTTTTTTGGATGCACCAGCTTGTGCTCCCTTGGAAATGAAAAGCTGGAGGCTGGTGATGAAGCCTGAGCTGATCTCCTGATGTGGCACTCTGGACAAAAGCAGCCCAGAAGGAACAGCTGGGCTTGGCTGTCAGATTGATCCTGTTGGACCCACAGCAGTGAGGGAGCCCTGCATTTTGCTGATGGTCAACAGTGACTTTACCTGTGCTTTTCCTTAAGAGTCTAGCTGTGTGATTCTTACTCTGTGCCTGGGCTTTTGAACCAGCAGCCCTCAAGTACTCACTCAGGTAATTTTGGAGTGAACAGCAAAGTGTTCACTGGGAGGCTGGACAATAAGAGGAGATGGAAGGAGGTTCTCCAGCCTCTCCAGCCTCCCAAAGGGTGAGGCTTTTGGCTCAGCTCACAGCATGTTACCAACAGCACCAGGCATGCCAGCCAGGTTCCCTTTCCAGCTCCAGAGGGTGTGCAGGGCCATGGTGGTAGAACAACTGGGACACTGCCACACTCAGGCTATGCCCAGGGGCTGGGCAACCATTGGACCTCCAGGAGCAGTGTTTACTGGAGTCTGGGATGGGAAGTGAGCAACCAAAAAATGCACCTTTGGCTTCACTGCCACTGATGCTTTCCTAAGAGATCCACAGTTCCCACTGAGGTGGTGGCATCACCTTTTCCTGGTGGGGCCAGCTCCTCTGTGTCACAGAAGCAGCAGAAGTCACTGCCTCTGCAGCAAGTCACATCCAGGGCTGTGAAGAGCCTTCTGCCAATATCTGATAGACTGCTGTCCCATGTGTGTTGAAGACAGGGAGCCTAGGATGGAAGGCAGCTCTCAGGCAGGGCCACTCATGAAAACAAACCCTACAGCCCTGACTGCTCCAGAGCTGTTAGTTGCATTGGCTCATTGCTGTTCACCCAAACCTCCCTCATGGTCTCAGATGCACGTGGCTGAGCACAAGTCCTCCCAGGGGGTTCTTCCACACTTGATGTGCTTTGCATCCCATCCATGTGAAACTGGTGACTTGCAGACAAAACTGGTAGCACCTTGAAGAGAGAAAACTCCCTTCTTAGGATGGATCTGGGTTGGTTTCATTGCAGGTGTGCCTGGAAGCTTTATTAAAACTGGTGCTGGCTGAACAGATTGGTATTTCTCTGGATACCAAAGACTCTTCCTCAATCAAACAAATAGTGCAGGTTCCTGGTGATCCTTGGGTAATCATCCGATCTACCAGAGCTTAGCCCTGCAGGACAGAGAATTTTCACCAATTTTTTCAGGCCTTTTCTTGGTAAACAAGTGCTTTCATTGAAATACTTTGAATGTTTTGGGGTTCAACCTCCTCCTTTTAAAATGAGGGGGGAAAATCAAAGAAGTCAGACTATGGTAGTATGTTGATGTCGGAATATCTTGACTTTCTGTTCTGAAAACTAATTAATTTTTTTTGCTGAAGTAAATTAAGTTGGTGTTTTGAGTGAAGGAATGCAAGAAGGCATCAAACAGCAAGCAACAATGCAGAGCAATGGTAGCCTCCTTCTCATGCAGAATCATGAATGCAATTTTCACTCTATTTACCCAGCCTTTATTGAAGCTTTGGCTGGAGAGGTCTCTGGCACCCATAGTCAGAACACTGCAAGCTGGCACCTTTCCACCTTTGTCTTGCTCACAGTGGTCTCATCTCTCACAGGCTCCCCNGGAGCGCGGGCATCGGCACCGACAGCACGCGCGTCTGCGACAGCCGTGACAAGTCATCTTGCTGCCACCATGCCAGCCACTCCCAAAGGGAAGGAGAAAGTACCTAGTAGGAACATGATAATTGAAATTTTGCTCTTTAAGCTTGTTGAACTGATTATTGTATTCTTAAATGTGGTTGGGTCCTGAATCAAACAGGAGGAAATGGTACTCCTGAAGCTCTGTGTGGTCAAAAATGTGTAGTAGCCTCATGTTCTTTGCAGCCAGCTGGCTACTTCTTTAATCGCCTGCGGGTGCCATGGCTGTATCTGGGGATAAGGAAGAGGAGTGAGCAGCTCCCCTCGGGGCAGCTCCCTCTTGCTGCACACTGAAACAGGCTGTGAGACTCAAGGCAATTTTCTTTTCTTCTTCTTCTTTCCTTTTCTTTTTCTTTTTTTCCCTTTTTCCCTTTTTTCTTTTTTTTTTTTTTTTTGTGTGTGTGGCAAAGAAAAAAATCAGTTTGCTCAATTATACACAAGCACACCACTGTAAATATTTGCTTGTTTGTATTACTGTAAGAGTAGCGTAAGCATAAACAGCAACATTGTACAAGTATGAACTCAAAACACATCCAAAAGTGTGTTTTGAAACTGGTGCACTGATTCAAAGAACTCAGTAAGCTTTAAGCAACTTTGAACCAGGTTAACACTCATTGTGGCTGTATTTTGGGCTGATGTTGTTTCTGTATAGATCATCCTATTTGACAGTTGTGTGTGATCATGCTATATGCTGGTATCAAACACATGGGCAGCTGAAAGACATAGGCAATTTTGTGATACTTTACTACTTAATGTTCATTTATGTTCATTTGTCATCATACTAAACACTGTAACAAATTCACTGGTTTCAAGTTAAGCAGCATCCAGGAAGGAATTCCTAAATAACAGTTGACACCTTACTTGTTTAGATTGTGTGCTAAATCCCAGTCATGAAAACCCTGAGAGGAAGGCAGAGAAATACTGTGCATGTATTGAGTGCATGTATTGAGTGGGGTGTACTGAGCATAACAGCAGCTGCAGTCACTTTCCAAGCCAAGCTGAAGGCGAAATTACTTGTTTCGGGGTGTCTGTACATGTCTGTGAAGGCATTGCAGATTCCAGCACTGTAGTCCAGACATGCCTGAGGGGAATTTTGCCCTGCTAATTCCATGTTTCTTCTCTCCTACTTGAATAGAAAGCACTAATAGTCACACGTTTCAATGTGCACCTTCTGGGGGGCTAAATTAAGAGGGCAGAGCAGCTAAGAATGACCACTAAGCAGCTACACCCATCACTGCCTCTCCATGGAGCCAGGAGAACTCCTGATCTCTCCCTGAAACCTCCCCCTACCTTAGACCAAGTCACAGACAGCCACAGACACATAGGGATGATGGGCATGACCCCATCCCTTCCCTCCTGAGGGCAGTGGAGAAGCTCCCTGGTCTTGTTCAGATGAAGACTTGGCTGTAGCCTCCTTACTCCTGACCCAACCATCCTCATCCACCCAGAGCTGCCTGGGCTATGCAGAAGGGTCCTGTTGGTGCTTGCCTGCAGAAGAAAGGTTGTTGGTGTCAAACTTGAGATGCACTGCTGTGGAGGAACATTCCTCCAGGTTCCAGCTGTACAAACATTTCTCTGACAGCTCCTGACTTAACACTATTCTCTCTCCTCCCTTCTCACCTCATCACTTGTGCTGCATATCTGGTATCTGTAGTGGCCACTGATCTGCCGACAAATTCCATCTCCCACTCCAGTGGCATCTTCTCATGGTATGGAAATGCAGCCATCACTTCCAAGTTTTCAGGGCAGACGTGTTCCAGTCCTCAGCAGGCATGGAAACATCCAGGTCCCACCAGCTCAGTGACATTTCAGCATGATGTTCACAGACCCCATCAGGGATTTTAGTCAGAGTCTTTTGAACTAACCCAGAAATAAGTTTTATTACCAGCTTATCAGTGAGATGAGTGCCACTTTTATTCTTTCAGCAATTAATTGCTGATACACACCTTTTTAACAAAAGACAAATAACAGCATGGCAAATTTACACAAGGAACCTTCTGAAGCCCTGCTTTGGGTTTATAGCTATTTGTATAGCCCATGATTGCTTGTACTCCTTGGACAATACTGGAAAGGCCATTTCTGTCCCTGGGATCACATGCAAGAGCCTGGCCAAGGGGTGTGCATTGTCTCCACTCAAAGCAATGCACCTTCTCTGTGAGCTCAGGAAGGGATGTATCTGTCCAGTGCCTTTACTGAAGAGATGAGAAACAATGGTTTGACCACTGGAGCTGGAGAGTTATCTGGAGCAGGGATGTGCTGAGCTACACCAGCTGTAGAGACCCCATCAGGCCTGGCTAAAACAAGTCTGTGTGCCCAGTGGGGGAACTGCAGCTCATTGGCATATGGGTCCTTCACCCACTCTGCCTACTCTCCTGCAACCACATTATTTGTACTTGTTTCCTCAGCAGCATGAATTGTGTGACATACATTAATTCGGATAATGTTGAGAAGACCAAACACGAGATTCCAGCAGATGTTATCATACTCATGCCAGAAGGTCTTGTAGTTGAGCTGGGGACTTAGGAAAGACATGACAGGTATGTTTCCTTCAAATGATGGATGTGTGGATGCCACTGGCTGAGGTGACCCAAAGTGCTCAGGCCTGACTGGCCTTAACGCTTTCATCAGGGCATCCTTGTCCTGCCAGGCATGGTGGTGGGCTCCATCTCAGGTACTCTGTGGATGTACAGGCAGCTGCTGAGGGGCAACCCAAAACTCCCACCCTTGCACATGCAAAGCGGGGACTTGTGCCTGACCCATCTCCCTAAACATGGTGGCCGTGGCTCACTCACATCTGCTGGGACATCCTTCTGTCACAAACAGCCAGTATGAGTTAGTGCCATGCCACTGGAAAAGGCACTTCTTGACAGCACTTTCTGGTTTTGGGAATATTTCACTTGAGATTTACAAACTGCTTTACAAACTGAGATTTACAAACGGCTTTCCTCAGAAAGACTTTCTGCCCATAGTCTTCATTGTGGGAATCCTCCTCCATGGGTGAAAGGCACTATTGGTAAAAGGTGGTCCTCTGGGGATGACAGAGGATTGCCTGCCTCCATCTCCCCTCTGTGGCCTCACTATTTCATGGGGGAGGGGCTACTGGGTGAAGTGGAGACGGGAGGCAAATGACCCAAGAGAGCCAGTCCAGTGCTGGGGTTTGGGGTGCCCTGCTAATCATTTACTTCACTGCCCTGCAGAGCAATGAATCATTTCTAAACCCTTGTGGAAATCAACCCCACAAAGTGCCTTCAGGCAGTTTCAGCACTGAACTCTGTAATATGCTTGGTTAGATGGAAGGTTTTCCAGTACTTGACACTCCAGCAATAATTTTATCAAATACATTGCTGACACAGGCTAAGAAATTAAATCTGAGAGGTGGAGAGGAACAATGCTTTTGTAAGACTAAACCAATGGAGGCCGGAGTCACGATTGCGTGAACTTGTTGAGGAAACCTTCAGTTAATGCTGTCAGACTGTGACGATAAAGAAGACACAAAATGTTGTGGACATTGAGATTTTTTATCATCTGTGTCTGAAGGTTCAGTTATGGAGATATTATTGTTAGACAGCTCTGGATGAGTGACTGCAGAGCTCTGGATGTCTCAGGACTGGATAAACAGGTCAAAAGTTTTCTTTGATCACTGCTGAAGTAGAAAAACACTCAGGGCTCTGGAGTCATGGGGCCAGAGAGTGACTGTCCATTCCAGGATATCCGAGAAGTTCTCTGATGGGACTGGCAGGCAGTAGGACAACATTAGTGCTTGAGGCACTTGGGAAAGAGATTGTGAGGGAAGAAACAGCCCCAAGGTACATGGAGCTCACAATCTGTCACCCGTCCTTGACTCCCTGTGACTGAGTCCTCTTGGTGCTGTAGTGTGAGGGCAGCACAATGGGGGAGAGCAGCATGGCGGGTGAGGGACGTGTGATGGCCTCACTGTGCCAGGTCTCAGCAACATCTCAGGATGTTGATAAATGCTTTGCCATGCTGGTCTTAGCTAATGGGGTTATATTCCTGGTTTTGTTTTTCTTTGGTTTATGTATTTTACACCCTTCAGTATGGAGGAGAGAGGAAGCCATGTTATGGTCTTGCTTATCTCCAGACACAGGTACCCACAGCTTCAAGAGCTGTGGCCTGTAGCAGAGTCAACTTGTGTAGCTGTCACTGGCTGCAAAATGGCTCTGAAGTGCCATTCCCAGCTCCAAGTGTCCTTCCCGGTACCATGCTCTTTTCTGCATGCATGTGCCACTGGGAAGCATGAGGCCCAAGAGGTAGCACAGCACTAGGCTGACCGACCCCATGACTCTGTCCCAGCCAACTCTGGAAAAACCTGTTTTTTCTTCTGGATTTGTTGATGCAATGTTAGATGACCAACAGCTCTTGGCTAACGTGCCCTGCAGTGTCGCCAAGCACACAAGTGCTGTCAGCTGTGGGTGCGTTCAGCAGAGCCGGGTCAGGCAGCCTGCGCTGGCACAGGCACTGGGCCACATTCCCAGCTGCAGGCAGAGCTGCAGCAGCCACACACACACGGCTGGGGATGCCAGCCGGGAAACCTGCTCTCGGCACAGGTACATGTTACTGCAGTACGACAAACAAAAGGATCTGAAAGGACCAAAACCAGCTAGTGTTCTTGTTTTGGTTGAGCTAATGACACTCGACATGCAAATGCTGTGTGAAAAGCATGTCAAAGTGGTGCCCAGATTGCTCAGCTCGGCATCACAGCTGGCATGGGTGTCAGCTCCAGCAGTGGCCTCACTCGCCAGTCCTGTGAAAGGCTCACAGAATGCAGGAGCTGCAGGGTGGGAGCCAGACTGAAAGGACTGAGCTGGACACAGCTGCAGCATTGCTGCGTGGGCAGGCATGCATGCAGGGATTGCTGCCTACACACCTGTATGTGTAGCCACGCTTGAGTATCTCAGAAGCTTGCAGGGGTTGTGGAGAGGTAGATCCTAGTCCTCCATCAGCCCCAGACACCACCCAGCCAGATCTCTGTGTCCAAGGTCTCTGGCTCTGCCTTGTCTGAATGAGGCAGGAAAAATGGCCAGTGGGCATTTAGGCCTGCCTTTCCCTTTCCTCAGCCTCCTGCGGGAAAAAATCTTGTCCTGGTTTTTCACTTTGTGTAGTGGCCTTTGTACATTTTGAAATTACAGAAACTCATTTCATTGCAAATGGAATTCCTTTCCAAGAAAAAAAAAAGGACAAACTTTTTTTTTCTTACAGGCAAACTACTACATATTAGGGACTTCTAGCATCAAAGAAATACATATCTATTGTATCCACCAAAGTCTGCAATGCCTGCATTGAACCTTACTTCTTTAAAAAGAGAGGAAAAAGAAAGAGAGGGAGAAAAAGAAAAGCCTCCTCACCTTGAAAAGTACATACAAACAAAAAATAACTTACAAAAAAAAAATCCTAAAAATAACTGTTGAATTGCCTTTGAAAGTAGGGGATAACATCTGTTGCAAAACAGATGAAAAAATGCTTCTTAAAATGTGTATGTTTTGTATTCTTTTTTTCTAGTAGGAAAAGAACAAACTTGAAATCTTGGTGTTTTTTCCTTAGTGCTGTGTGTTGCTTTTGTGTGTTATAATATTTGAATGTAATTACAGCAGTGCCAATTTGCCAAAGACGTCGAACGTTATTTTGGGGATTTTGTTTTGGGTTTTGTTTTGGGTAGCAAAAAGGGAGGTGGGCTGGGGACCAGGGGTGCTAAGGCATGGGTCAAAAAGGAGGGGCCGTTTGAAGGGTTTTTTTCTTCCTTTTTTTTTTTTTTCTTTTTCCTGTCAATACTGGAATTTGTGATTTTATTCTAAGTTAAATGGTTGACTGCAACACTTTTTATTTTTAGATTAGTTGAAGAAACATGCAATAAGATTGGCGTAGTTCAATATCTGTGTGTCTTTTCATGAGAGTGACTGTTACTTGTGGACATTTGGTTTTATGTAACCTTTATGTGAGATAATTATTTGTAAATATTTGCCATAATTTTATTGGTTCCTAAAATAAAAGTAATTTTTTTAAGTTCAAAATGCCTGCTTTCACTCTTGTCCTCACCTTGTGTCCTGCCTTTCTAGGGAAAAAAAATTACCAGGTAGTTGCATTTGAAGTGGGACATTGGAGGCCCTCATGAAAAAGCATCCATCAGGCACGGTCAGTCACTGCAGCCCGGTGTCACCAAACACCTGCCCCACTGCAGCGTGGCTGGAGCCAGTCAGGAGCTCCATGCTGTGGCACAGCTCACGCCACCACAAAATGAGGAGGTCAGTGTGGGTGAAGAGTGCCAGGTCCTCAAGTGTCCTCGGTCCCGGGGGCAGATTGTTCTCCCCATGAAGCAGAGGCACCCTCCAAGACAAGCCTGGATGCAGGATGGAGAGGTTTGCTGGGGACTGGAGTCAGGTACTGCTCAGAAGAACCTGAAGGTTCCATCTCCCCTGTCTGAAGACCACAGTGTGGTGTGGCTGAGGCCTTCCCTGCTTTCAGCAGAGCTCTGTTGCACTGTGCTGCTGCCCAACTGCTCTTCTGTGGGAGAGGGTGTCATCTGCTGAGGGAAAGGGACTCCCCAGCATGGGGATTTTTGCCCTGGCAGCCTTTTTGTTCCAAGCCAAAATCTCTCGTAGAGTGTAGAACAGATGGGAAGAGCCTCAGCTTGTGCCCGTGTAACTGCTGGCCACCAGAAGAGACAGGGTTGCACTGGGCCCTGGAGGGTGGGAGAACTCTCCTTGCCCCTGCCCTAGAGTCCATCCTGGCTGTGTCACGAAATGCCTGTACTGACATTTATATATATATATACACCATTAGTAGCTGGAAAAATCTTGCAAACCATATAACCCTATTTTAAAATGTGGTATGGCTAATGATTGATGAATAATCTATTCTCGATGAGTTACATATGAATGTATCCACATTTGGGTGCACAGGCATACTTGAGGGCTGCTTTGTGCTCCTTCTGATGCTTTTTCAAGCTCACATTTCTCTCCCCTTGCCATCTCATAGCAGCACCTCTGTCCTCTAAGGGCACATGTGCCCTTGGCACTGCTGTCTGGTCTGTGTGGCCAGAGCCAAACCTCTTGCGTAGCCTTGAGTTGTGAGAAATATTCTTGGATCATCATCACAGGTGTCTTGCATGCACTGGTGAACTCTGCCACAGTATCCCAACTTGCCCAAGCGTGTGGTTTGTGAAACAATAATAAGGAAATGCGCATTTTATTTGACATCAGCTTGTGTTTGACCTGAGCTATTGTATTCCCCGTGTGATTTTAAACACCATTCAGGAATTGTGATTGTGAATTTTTATTAATAGATTCACAGCATGCTTTAGGTTGGAAGACACCTTTAAGACCATCTTGTTCCATCCTCCTGCCATGGGCAGGGACATGTTCCACTAAACCACGTTGCTTGAAGTCCCAACAAACCATGTAATTCACAAAAAAGGAATGACAGTGAAGGTGTCCAAAACTTTCACCCTCACACTTTCTGAATTCTTAATGATTTACTGATGATGTGTGCACCCCATTTAGCTGGGATGGAGGTAACTACCTTCATAGCAGCTGTATGGTTCTACTTCACAGTATGGAGCCGTGCTCTGGATTTGTGGCTGAAACGGAGTTGGTAACACACCAAAAATGGGCTCTCACTGAGCAAACTAGCATAGTATCAAGGGTCAGAGAGATGCCTTGGGTGGAAAAAAAGCTGGCAGGGGGGCCACTGGAGGGCTGACACCAACTGACCAAAGGGATATCTGTGAAATATACCGCCATACTCACCAGCAGAAACTGGGGAGGAAGTTTTTCAAAAGCAAATGTTGATTAAGGACTGGCTATCACTATAAGTCTATTTGTGGGAGGTGGTGATTGGATGCCTTTGTTTTTATTTTCCTCCATCCTTTGGTTAACCTGTTTTTGTCTCAACCCTTCAGTTTTCTCACTACCACTCTTCCTTTTTTCTCCTCCATCTTCTTTTGGCAGGATCAAACAAAAGGCTACCTGAACACTGAGCTTCTGGCCAGGTTAAATTCTCCACAGCAATGCACTCCTTATAATAAACATTGATTTTGACAGGTAAAGTCCTCCAGGAAGCTTAGGACAATGGGTCTGTGTCCCAGTACCATACATTTCAGTTTTAAACCTGACAAGCAGAACTCAGAGAACTTTTCAGAATTCAGTAAATAATTGCAGATAAATAAAATCACAGTCATTGGGGTCATAGACAATGGGCAGAGAGAGGCAGAAATGAGTCATCCAGCAGCATACATCCTGACCAGCAGGCTCCACTTTGGGAAGAAGCCTGCACTCTGTGCTTGCAGCATAAAGCAGGGCTGCTTCCATGCAGTTGAATTTCAGAGTGGAGTGGGTATTCTTACACTTGACCCTGCAGCATAATGGAGTGCACTTAAGAAGAACAAGTGTTCAAAAATCAGCTTTCCATAATTGCCAAGTTCATCCAGCAGCTGGACTGGTCCAGCCAGGCTGGACTTGGTGTGTTCTGCTCCACCCTGCTGCTCCTCTTCTGATACCCTGATGTATTCTCCATGCACCATGTGCACCTTGCAGCTCTTTGGGAAGCAGAGCGTTTGGAATAGCCCTTCACATCCCCCACCCTGTGTGGACTGAAGCAAGAATCTCCCAGTGCCACAGACCATCTCATTGCTGCGAGCTGGTGTTTGCCATTGTTGTATTTCACTGTGGGAAACAGCAGGAGTTCTTTTAAAAATGAATGGTCAGGAATGAAATTAAGCCAAGTGAGGCAAGTGTTGTATCTGAGAACCGTTTATTTGTAACAAAAAAGTACCAAAAAGACAAAGGAGTTGCCCAAACCAAAGGGCTAGAAAAGACAGAGAAGAAGGAAAGAAAATGGGAAAGGAGTTGGCG
>VWZP01004290.1:164913-178479 GCA_013396995.1 Dicaeum eximium
TATGCCTCTGACAACCGTTGTTAAGGCAAATCAAAACAAATTTGGCTTCTCACAGGCATCCACTGGCCCCTGTCAAGGCACTGGTGCCCTGAGGAACCCAGTATCACCAGATGGAGCAGGGATTCCTTGCACTGCCCTCTGAGTACTGGGAGACTCAGTTTCTTGTAGGGTTTATGAAACAACCCTGATGAGCAGGGTTGAACATCACCCCCCTAATGAATAGGAGGTGATGACTTCTGGGGAGGGGGGGAGGAAAGCCATCAAACGTTCAGAATTCACTGCATCACAATGCATGTCTCACCTCCCAGGCAGCAAGGCCCTGGAAAGGTCTAGGGCTTGGAGACCACTATCAGCAGCTGTCCATCATCATGAGGGTGCTCAAAGAACTGCAAAGAACTCCTAAAGAGCATGAGAGATGGGGTTTTTCAGCCTGGAGGAGGGCTCTCCCTCTTTCTCTTCAGGGAGACCACAGTGTCCCTTCCAAGACTTGAGAGAGCTCCAGGAGAGCTGGAGAGGGACTTTGGACAAGGGCTTGGAGAGACTGGACAAGGTTTCTCACTGAAGAGGACAGGGTTGATTGGATATTGGGAAGAAATTATTCCCTGGTAAGGCCCTGGCACAGGCTGTCCAGAGAAACTGGTTGTGCCATCATGGAAAGTGTTCAAGGCCAGGCTTGGAATTTGGATCTGGTCCAGTGGGACATGTCCTTTCCCATGGCAGGGTGTGAAACCAGATGAGTTTTCAAGGTCCCTTCCAGCTCCTACTTTCTTTGGTTCTAAGATTTTCTTAGTGCATCTCCCAGCACTTCTTGAGGATGGCAGAGAGTGGATGAGCCAAACAAACTTTTTCTTGCAGAGCCTGGTCCAGTGCCTGGTCAGCTTTCAGTAGAGTTTCATGGCCTAGCAGCAAAGGGACTTTACAGAACAACACCAGGAGCCACGCTGTGGCTGTCCTGTGTTTCCAACGGCAGGGATTGCCATTTCTTGCTCTGTTTTTTTATACTTTTTGTACTTCTGCTGTCTTTCAGCCTCGCTAGGTTAAAAGAGGAATGAGTCGTCTGTCCTGCAGGAGGCAGGCAGTGCCCGTTCCTCATTAAGCCCTTCCACGTCTGGATGTGAAATGCCATGGCAGCCTGCTGGTAGCAGAACAGTGGGATTAGACCTGACAAAACTGCGGTGAGAGGCACGGAATTCTCCTGTCTCTTCAGGTGTTAGGCCCCATACTGCTTCCTTCAGTGAGAATGCCCTTCAAGGATGCAAATATGGTTTTAGCTCAAACCTTCATACAAATGGCCATTGTTTAAGATGCCCCGGAATTGTCATTTATACTTTCAACGAATAGGAAATGTAGACCCTTGGTTAAGCAAAGGAATGTCTCTGTATTGTAACAGATTTTGCAGACAAGGGCAATATGCAGTCCAGCCAGGAAAGACAGGAGCAGAGATGGTGGGTACACAGGAGCTGGTACAAAGAGATCAAAGTGACAGCTCCTTTGCCAGGATTCCTGCAGTGGGCCATGATGGCTATGAGCAGGAACATCTGGAAATAATGTCACAGACAGCTGGGGAAGACTTATGGCTTCTGTCTCAAGATTTCATGACCTATTTTCAATCTCAAAAAATCCCCCAAAATTTGAAATGCCCCAGGGAGAAAAGAAAATTCCTTATGTGTACATGAACTTTCTTGAAGCATCTAGGAAGCATCTTTTTACAGCTGTGTTTCCAAAGCAGTGGGGCTACTGATCATACATGAACAGTGACCTGAGAAGCATGCTCCAGCTGCCACTCAGATGGATGGACTTCTTTCTGCCTGCAAATTTGTAGTAACTCTCACTCATTCACCTTCCAAAGCCCTGCTTTGGACCCACCTGACAACTGAATCACGTGCCCTTCCTTCAAACCGAGCAGTAGGCATTGAAAATGTAACCAAAACTGCAGAGCCAATGTTTGTTACCATACACATGAAAAACTGACCCACCCACAGCATAACAGGGAGAATTTGGCAGGCTGCAGCAACCTCCAATACAAGTAAAGGCTAGGAATTAGCAATGGGACATGTTTTGCAGAAGCATCAAAAGAATGGAAATTAATCCCACAGAGAACTTCCAAAAGGTATAAATTCATGTGTCATGCTGCACAATGTCATCTGTATGTGCAAAAAGACATGGTGGTGCTAAAACATGCAAGAGCCCTCTGGAAAGAAGGACTGGCTCCTGGCTAGCCCAATTTATATGCTGGACATGACATTCTATTGTGTAGAATATCCCTCTGAGTAGTTTGGGACAGCTGCCCTGGCCATGCTTTCTCCTGACTGCTTTCTCACCTCCTCTCTGTTGGGAAACTGAACAATTTATTTGTGGGCAAAAGAAAAGTCCTTGATTTAAGATAAGCACACTTAGCATCAAGCAAACATCTGTGTGTTATCAACCTTATTCTCACTTGAATCCAAAACACAACACTGCACCAGCTACTGGGAGGAACATTATTTCAGCCAAAACCTGGGCACCGCATCCCAGCCAGCAGGTGACACATTTAGATCAGACTGAGGGTGATGCTCCAGTCATCCCTTCCATCCTATGTTCCTGTTAAGCCTCTGCCACCTCACAGCACCAGGAAAGTCACACTTGATAGAAGACCACTTAATTCTGACTCTTAACTCTATTAACCCCCTTGTAAACAGTCTCTTATAACATTTTAAATTGTCCATTATGGCAGCAATGCTTAATTAAGGTGGAACTGACAAATGGAGTCATCATGATTAATGTTATTATAATGAATACATCTGCAGTTTCATATAATGCACAGAATGTGTGACTTCCCAGGAAATGCCCAGATAGAGAGGTTGTCTTTTATATTCATAGGGATAGAATAATTCCTCTGAAGGAATGTCCTTGTAATTCAGCATGAACTAATGTCTCCTTATCACACTTTGTTACCCAGAGCAGCAACTTATCTAAATCCTATATATGAAATGTGGACTCTTGTCTAAGAACACCCAATAATGGAGAAATATTTTGAAAAAATACATTTACTGTAGTTCATTAAGGCTCAGTCTACTAAGTGGCCTTTAAATTAAATACGGTTACATAAACTCTTCTTTAATATACCACTGTAACTTTTTCATTAACAAACATATTAAGGTCTTTTTCATTTATATACAGCTGATGCAAGCATACAATAACTAAAATGTTCCATTAGCAGAGAAAAACGTAATTCAGAGTGTCTATATGGTAAGAAAGGGGAGGAGTCTGGCACACCAGCCTCACATCTCTGGATGTCTGGATGCCAGTCCTGCAGGAACTCACTGCAGGTTTATCTGTACAGCCTGGCTCTGGAGTTAGCCAGAAGTGCTCCAGAAACACAGAAGGTCCTAGAAACATTCTTATTCGGAAGGGACCCCAAGTTCCATCAAGTCCAGCTCCTGGAAGTCAGAACTCAGATCTCCAGACTGAGCTTGGACTTTGTCTCCCCCTCACACATAATCTCTGCTGGTTGGTTTTGTTGGATTTCTCCCTCAGCATCTATTTAGTTGTGAGTAGATGCCAGTGTGTGGATGATTTTTCAGTATATTGTCACCTTTTCATATAATCAATAAAAATTTACATGAGAAGACCTTGTGTGATTCTTTTAAAATCTATTATAGCTAGGGACATATTCTGTAAAATTAAGCATTTTAGGACACAACCACAGCATAATATCATGATGCTTCCTAATTTTTTTTATTTGTTGTGATTTGTGTGTTTCTAGGAATTATGACTACAGTTTTCTGTTTCATGCCATGCATTTCACAAATAGCATGCATGCTGCCCCAACTGTACTTCCCTCCTTGCCATGTCACAGACAGTTGTATCTGGTTCATACCATTTCCATATTCGTGGCACACCTGTGCCATGTCCTTTCCTTCTCAGCACTGTGTACCACCACATTCTGCCTCTCTTGTAGTCTGAATCTCAATGGAAAGTTTTTCAGCTACATCTCCCACAGACAACTCTGCCAGGATAACAAGAGCTGGAGCTTACCCCTGACACATGGAAACTTGGATTTGCACCACATTTAAGGGGCTGTCCTCTTTCCTTTACAACCTGCACACTGCTGTCAGCTCACTGTGTTCTCTGCCTGTTCCTTCTCAGCTGGAAGTACCACCATGCACATTAGAGTCTTGCAAAGACCAAAGATCTGGGTAGGCCTCTTGCATAAACCTTTTAGTCTCAGCTACCATAATAAATCTCTGCTGTGTTAATTTCTTTCACAATCATAAAAGGAAGGCTCAAAACTATCACACGCATATTGCTTACTAATCCATAGGTAATGTGACCAATATGAAACTCTGACTCTGTATATCCACAAACCACCACTGGAATAGAAATGTGTGTGCAGCAAGTTTTCCTACTGTACAGGATAAAAAAAGTAAATATAACATTCAACTCTGATGTAACAACTAAAATAACTTTTAATTGTTTTCCCTTCTCTTATATTTTATGCTTGGCTGATTCTGCTTATGGGCCCTGGAAAGGCCAGCTCATCAGTTTTTTGTTTTTAATCAAGAAGAATAGTGGTGTAAGTTATAAAGACATGAGATGATTCTTTGCTGAATAGGACAACAACTTTCAGAAAACACAAAGTAGTTTTTTTAAGCTTATTTGATTAGGAAATTATAAGACTGCTATCTGAGCAAACAGGGACCCCAAAATGTGCTGAGATTCCAGAATGGAGGAAGGGTTTCTCCTGCGTTCCTGGTGCAGCAGTTGCTGTTTTAGAAGTAGGACTCTCACAGGGAATTAGTGGCTCAGGGCATCATAACTACTCTGCTAAGGTTCAGAAAACACACTGCAGCTAGGGAAAATGGCAAAAAAATGTTCCACGTACCCTTGATACCATGGTAAGTACTGCAGCAAGGAGTGTGAGAGTGGCATTGACACCCCTCAGGTGTCATTGTTCCTCAGATGTGCGGCAGGAAGAGGGAGCACATCACAAGCCCGGCTGACTTGAAACAATAATTCCTGGCTCATCCTCCAGTTTGTGGCCCACAGACCCCTCAGTCCACCCAGTGACCTTGCTTGGGCAAGCTCACACACAGGGCCACTGTGTGGTGTGCTTCACCCTCTCTGCAAGATAGGATTTAGGTGTCAGGATCACTACTACACTGGAGACCAACTCCTGAGGCATAGGAAAGGGACTTCTTTTCAAGGATAAATGCATAGAAATGTTCAACTTTCTGTGAAAACAACGACTGGAGCTACCTTGCTGCCCACTGGCCACTTCCTGCAGCCTTGCAATGCTCATGGCTGCCCTTGTTTGAAGGGTAGGTAGGCTGTCCCTGGTTTAGTGGGACAAGAAGAATATTTGGCAGCTTGGCAGAATGAAAGTCAAGGATGGGAATGAATCAACCCTGACACTGGTGGCACTGCGCACTTTGCCTGACATCAGCCCACTCCTTCAGGGTCCATCCCTGTGAGCTGCTCACCCCCATCTTCCCATGATCATTCCATCTGGCAGGAAAGCATTGACGTGCGCAGTTTTTTTCTGGTCTAGGTGGGGCGAACAAGGGCCCCAAAGAGAAGAAGGCTGGGAGTGATGTGAAGCTGGTGATAGAGAGGAGAGGAGGAGGGACCTTATTGTGGTGCCAGGAGCTGGACCTTTCACAGGAGCTGCTGTGAAAGAGGGACAAGACCAGTGTGGGACATGGGTGAGGTGTGACTGCTGAAACAACTCCTTATTGGTCCTTCAACCAAAAGGCTGATGAGTCCTTAAAGCCTTCCTATCATGGGTTGAGTGTGCAACACTAATCACACCATCTATTTGCAATACACTTCATCTAGGAAATGAAATGCAAAAATCAGTGGCTTATTGCAAGACATCATTTGACAAACAACAGCTAAGAGAAAACTCTGGAGGAGCTTTGGGAAGGATAACCTCTGCTACACAGTGAAACAAAGCCATTTCTAGTAAGTATTGGTAATATTCAACACAAGCCTCCAAATTGCTGAAGTGGAGTGGGACAGTCTACCTCACTCTAAATATCAGTCTGATTTCAATTTCATTACAAGCAGTAATTTACTTCTCCAACCAGGAAACTTTGAAGGAAGAGATGGCTATACTTTTTAAGCACAGCTAGGAAGTACCATTGTATAATGAAATCCTTTTGCTGTGTATGTACTGAGTTCTGAAGGGGATTTAAATGGATGGACTCTGGTGCAGCCTGCTCAGCAATGCATGAAGAAAAGAGTTGGAGGTGTAGAAAATGTCAAATACCTTTCTCATATGCATATTAGATTATTAGTAAAGATAAAATTATCTTTGTGTATTCAGTTTATAATTTCTCTTTTGTAATAGTAAGAAACAGCATTGATTATGATTTGCTGTTTTCACTGCTTTGTGTAATTATTGGGAGCAGGTCAAGAATCATACCCAAAACAGGCACTAGGTGGACAGGAATAAAGGGAAATGAGTAAGAAAAGTTTCTGCTTTTTGAAGCCAGGGCATTGCTTCTGTGGGGATCTCCTCCCTTCTCTATGGGTGACCCAACATGCACGTCACAGGGGCCAGAGTGAGGAGAGGGGGATGCCAGCTGATGGGAACTCACAGAGCCAAGGTGATGTTCCTAGGAAAAACTCGTGTTCCTGGGGCTGGTTTATACCCTAATCCTAATGGTATTTGTGCACTTTGGAAACAGTGTTGAACAAAATCATTAAATATGGCAGAGATTATTGCAGTTTCTTCTATCCGTCTCTAACATGTAATTAAGGTATTCTGAAGTGTCAGATGAATGGAAACCAGGAGGCCAAAACAAGATAGCCCAGATCTCCTGTCTTCTGGAGGCCACCTCTGAGAGGTCAGATTTCTGTATATATGAGCATTTGGAATAATTCATAGAGTAAAGTTTCATTAAGGCAAACTATAACTTCAGTCACAAACCCTATGCACTCTCTGAATCCAGAAGAGAAGCCCAGAATTGCAAAAATCTGAAGATGCAGCTGAGTGCATCAGAACCAATCCCTGAAAAACCCTGTCATCTGGCTTTGCTCTTGACATACGTCCATGGTGCCCATTCAAGACCCAACAAGCCCAGGGGAGCACAGGGGAAGAGAAGCAGTTGGGAACCCAAATTAGGAACTCATTGAAGGAACACCCCATACAGGACCCTTACAAGTTTGTCCCAGGGAAGGCTCAGGGAAACAGGGGCAACTACCAAGCAGACAAAATCTGTGCTCTGTTGCTGGAGGGATATATGTTCTTGAAGGGATGTATATATATTCCCACTGATGGACTGTGTCCTACTCAGCAAAAGAAGAACTGGTGTTCTCTGTGCTCATGCATGTGCTCTGTGAGTCTGTGTTGATCTGTGTGGCTGGCTCTCTTCACATGTGTGAACACACGTGTGTGCTTGTGCACACAGCTCCCTGGAGCACAGGCTCAGGCTGCTTCTGGCTGGACCTCACCTGGGCTGCTGGATCCAGCACTCATTACCACCATTCTTCACCACCATTCTTCACCACCATTCTTCACCACCTGCCAGCAGTGAGACGTATCCCATATTTCACTGAAACAGTGCTTAATTCTCCAAATGTGTGATCCTTTCCACAGCAAAAACTGTCCCAAATTGTCAGATGTGCAAAATTTGCATCAGCACTGTTTCTGTTGCCTGATGTAAAAGCCACATCATGGACATTTTATCTATCACTGACAGGAAACTGGACCTCATGTTCAAACCATGACCTGCCCTTTGGGAGAAAGGTACAGTTTTTCCTGGGGATGCACTTCAGCCTCCACAGATCCTGTGCCCTTTCTCCAGAGCTGCTAACAGCTGAGAAACACTTTCCAATGAGAACTGGAGGAATGAGGGTCACCTGCCAGTGCAGGTCCCACTCTTCTGCACCTCTGAGCAGAATGGCATGAGGTCACAGAGCATCCTCCTGCCAAAGCAACTCCTGCCTGCAATGGCATAGCAGTGCCTCTCTGTTCTCTGTCAATGCAGGATTTAAAGCATCCAACCTTAAAATATTAATCTCTCCCTCTATTTCTCAGATCCTGGATTTCTGTCCCTCATGTAGCAATTTTCAGAATTTTGTTAGAAAGGCAGTCCTCAAAAATTCCAGACTAATGTCTGTATGAGAGGTATTATATACATTTATGTACATGTATAGAACTGCATCCCTGCTGTGAGGCAAGAAAGGGAAGATTCTAGACTTGGGCAAGTCCATAACGAGCACCATCCACAGAGTGAAGACTTCAGTCACACTTTCCAGGTCTTATCTTAACAATAACTAAGACACCCTCTTGTGCCACATGGTGCTGGCAGCTCTCTGTCTGTTGTACAGAAATGTAAACAATTACAATATTGAACTTATTCACTTATTCACTTGACTAACTTACTAAGTAAGCTAAATTAATTATCGAGTTAAACAACAAATGCTGTGGATGACTGTAGGATGACTGTAAAGGCAGCAGTGCCCAAGCCAATTTTTTAACCTGTCTAGTCTGTGCAGGAAAGTGGAAGTAAATAAGTATTTTTTTTAAACTTGCATTGTTCCAATGAATTCTGCTCTTTTGGACATTCATGTCTTGCAAAAGAAGGGATGCTGAGGCAGAAAAAGTATCTGACACATTTAAATTCACACTCCTCAAAGGACAGGTAAAAAGGGTCATCAATTCACCCAGTTAATTTTTGGTCTAACCAGGGAAACTTACCATCCCACTGGACAGCCAGCAGTAGCTGCTCCTGGAAACCTACCCTGCATAAAATGAATGGCTTCTTTTCAGACCATCAAATCCATTTAACAGGGAGGTGAAATATGCAATTAGTATAATAGAAATGAGCTTCAGTTCATGATACAACTTAATTAGCTATGTAATTTTATTTATGTTCCATTTGTAAAATACAATATTGTAATTACTGCCTGAATGTTGAGTGAAGTTGGTTTTGGGTTTTTTTTAGCCTTGAGTCATAAAGGAACGAGAAATGTTTGGCAGGTGAGGAGGGAAGTTTCCTGAGGTTTCAGCACACACATGCTCCTCTACTACTTGAAGGGCTGTGGCTTTTGGGTCTCAAATCTAATAAACAAATAGAAAATCACAAGTAGTCCAAATAGCTGTTCTGGTGGGATCTGTTCACACAGTATAATTTCTGCTAGGAGCTATTTGCTTCTCATATCAGGTAAAAGGGAACAACAGACACCAGATTTTATTTGTTCTGCACCAATCCTGCTTACTTAGGATCAGGATTATTGTTTGCTGGAAATTTGTTTACTGAGATGGGAAATCACTCTTGTTTGTCCACAATTCTTTGGGAAAAAGAATGCTTGAAAGACTGCTGTTTGGTGAGAAAATCTCCTTTGCAGATGCATCTATGACTCTATTTTTCTTACTTATTCAGAATGATTATCCATGGTTAAACACTTAGTAAATGAAGTAGTCTTGTTGGTGTGCCTCCAGGAGTGATCATGGAGGATTTTTTGGATTGGATTTGACCAAAGCAGCAACATTTTAGCCTCAGCAGACCTTGGACGACCTTAAAATGGTATTTTCAAATTCTCCCAGTGTGACATATGTGACCATGCAGGATGCTGTAGAATGGGGTTTGCAAAGGGTAAGCAAAGGCAAAACCTGTGGAAAAAACAAACCTGGGGGAAAACCCCATATTTCACAATAGATGAGGAAGGGTCGTATCTCCAAGGTAGGTAGGTGTCAGTACCACAGCAGATATGCAAAATCACTCTTTCACAAGTACCCAAGAGCACTGCTTAGCTCACTTCCCACAATCCTGCTACATGCTAGCAAGAAGCGAATAATCATGAAACTATAAAATCATTTAGGTTGGAAAAGCTCCTTAGGATCAAGTCCAACCGTTAGGTCAGCATTGCCAAGGCCACCACTAAACCATGTCTACAAGGGCCACATCTATATATATTTGAAATCCCTCCAGGAAAGGTGACTCTACCACTGCCCAGTGAAGCCTCTGCAAGGACTGCAGAGCCCCTTCAATGAAGAATTTTTTCCTAATACCCAAACTAAACCTCCCTTAGCACATTTTAAGGCCATTCCCTCTTGACCTGCCACTTGGTACTTGAGAACAAAGTTCAACCTCTACCTCCCTTCAACTACTTTCACATAGTTGTAGAAGCTGCAGAGAATCAAGGGGATGCAAGTTTGAGGAAGCATTGGTACTTGACATGTTCTTGACTAAAAATCTTCCCCAGAGTCGTTCACAGTTCATAGAGAATTGATGCGTTGTAATTCAGAAGAAAGAAGTCACCCAAAGAAGTCAGTATGTTAGCTAGGGGCTTACTCCCTGACTTTGCAAGGTATGTGTCGTGTTCCTGCTTTTATTCAAAGAAGCTTTTATTCCTGCTGCTTTTATTCAAAGATTTCATTAGGGTGTAAAAATATTTTCATTTAGAAAAGCTGTCTTGCAAAATTAGTGAGCATGTAAAGCCTTCTAAAACTACTCATGGTTACTTAATAGCTGATTAATAATTAAATGATAGCTTGTAATTAATTACAATACAGACAAAAATTCCTAGTTCTCCTGTAAAGCAGAAGAGCTAGAACGGATGAAGGAAGTGCCTGCAAAACCAGCAATAAATCACGATGCTGCTGATCAGTGTCATCTGTTCTTCTTGGTCTGTGACTGCCCCTCTCCTGAAGAGCCAGTGCCTCCTGGAAATGGAGCAGAAATATGCTGGAGATAGAAGCTTTGAGAGCTTCAGCTTTGACAGGTGGGTGGTGAAGAAATCACTCCCATGCTGAGGTATCGGCTGGATACACATGTGCAAAGCCGACGTTTCACCAGGAGGCATCTGCTGTCAGAAGGCGTGCATGGGGTTCCTCAGAGCCCAGGAACTTGGTGATTCCTACTAGATGGTACTGGAGAACAATCCTCTGTTGAACCTTCTGCAAAAGAACAAAGAGACTACCGTGAGACCAGTGGCACTGGCATCTTGGAAGGTCCAATTCGCCTCATTACAAAGTCACAGGCATTCCAGTGGAGGTGGTGTCCAAAAAAATATGGCTACTGAACAACTTTGTCAAGTCTGTATTGTGATTGAAATGGTGCTGCAGGAAATTGGAGATTGATGAGTCCTACCTCCTCACCAGGACTTTTTCAGCACAGCCTGGGAGGATGGTTTTTAGTGGTGACACAGCACAGAAACCACATGACCTTAGATGTGTTCACTTATAGCTTTAGCATTCCTGCATTGGGTGATGTGGCTTCAGAGAAGTTACTCTTTTTGATGCATTCAACAACAAATTGATGAAGGTGCCTGGGGTAGCCTGGGAACTATCCAGGGAGCAGAGAAGCAGTAGGTGCACTGCTGGGGAAGAAGCTCTCTAGATGGAGGGACAGAGAAGCTGGAGGACCTTAAACCGACATATTTTCTTCTGCTCTCTGAAGGCCAGAGCCCTGACGGTGGCCTGGGGCTGACCCATCCTAGCAGGGCAGAAGCCTACAGATGGCTGGGGACTGTGAATCCCTGCTCACCCTAGGAGCCCTGGGATGTCTGAACTCTGAATTTCCAANAAGCCAGAGAAGAGGAGAAATCCTGAAGGGGCTTTGCAAAGCAAATCCAGGGGTGAAAGACTGAGATTTGTCCCTGGGTCAAGCCAGGACCTTCCTCTTTGCCCTGGACATGGGGATGGAGGAACAGGACAGTGGCTGTTTGGCTGGCTGCTACACTCCAGCTTGTTGATGACGAAAGAAAATCAGCTGCCTCTGGGCTTGACACGGACCTGTGAGCTCTTTTCATTAAAGGAAGACACCAGCTGCTGAGGCCCCCAGGAGAGTCTAAGGGTTGCAGAGGAGAGAGGGATAAATGAATTGTGTCACTTTGCAGTGACTTGGAAAGGGATAACAACATATCACAGCATCACCTTGGAGATCTTACTGTGGAAATAGGGAAAGAGTGGGAGACAAGCAAACCGTGGTGATGCCAGTGATCACATCCAAAACCAGAGCTGCCAGCATGTTCCTTGCAGAAGTTCACCACCACAATTGCAATTCCAGGGACAAACAGCACACCCACCTCTAACTCCAGGGAATTTAGGCAACTCCCATTTAGGAAGGTTTGACTGTTTTCTTATATTTGTCAGTGTCTTCAAATGAATTAAAATATAGAAAATTATCTGAAGAACTTTCTTGTTTTTAATGATTTCTTGTGCTCCAGTGCAGACCAGAGTGATGAATAACCAGAATTCTCCCAGAGCAGAATTTGTGAACCCCACTTAGTTCTATCAGGGAGCAGGAAGGAATGCCCCATACCATAGTGATAATGTCTGCAGATGCTACAGGTTAGTGGAGTGTCTGATTTGGTAGATCACTCAAATCTGCAGAGTATGCTGGTTTTACTTGACAAACACATTTTTTGCATGATGAAATGCAAGGTAAGGCAGGTAAGTGCATGAAATGTTCTCAGACTTGTAGGAAGGAGCGAAGTTGTTGAGTCACCATCCCTGGAGGCACTTAAAAGCCATGTAGATTTGATGCTCGGAGACATGGGTTAGGGATGGCCTTAGTAGTGCTTGGGGAGGTCTGTTCTGCATACCACAGCAAAGTAAAGTGTTTCAGAGTCAGCAAATATGTAGGCAAACTGGACATGGCTTTTTGTAAGTCTCCTAGACTAACTCACAGCCTGGAACCCTTACTTGATCTGAGAAACTGAAGGAAGAGCAGCCCCTTTGGTTGTTCCAAGGGTCAGTTTGAAAACAACTTGACCTATCTGGTCTGAAAAGCTTGAGCTTTCAGCACAAGGCTGCAGTCTGGCAGAGAAGAGCTCCTGCACTGAGCAGAGACACAACAGGAATCAAGAGTTGTATTGCACAAACACAGGGTATCTTGAACACATTTAAGTTGGGGGAATAACTGAACACTGGATCTTTTGCAATAAAATGAGTTTTTCATTGTTGACTCCTCTAGGTGTAGCTTCAAAAGATAAATTTGCTGCTGGCCTTGGACTTGCTGAGAAAGTCTGAGGTTATAAAGCCCTCTCATTCCGGGAGACAGGGCAGGCGATGTTGTGTCTCCTTCTGGCCTCGGCACATCGGGTATTATGCACTGAACTTCAACAAGAGTGCAATAAAACCTGTGAAGGTTTGTGGCTAGAGGTCCTGCAGCATCACCTTTACTCCTGGGTTAGAAGTGGCAAAATGAACTTTTCTCTAAACATTGGAGACAGTCAGTCTGTTTTGACTCCTACAGTGCAAAACCAACATGGTAGTCAGAAGCCTTGGAAACAGAAGCTGGAAGGCTGAATAAATGTGCCACGTTGCTCTGCTGCAACACCTTAGATGAATTCCACCATGCGGAACAGACCTGTCCTGGGAAGGTTGAGGTTTGGAGTCCATAGGTGTACCCGCCTGGCAGAGACTGACCTCCAGCAGCTCCCACGGAGGAGGCTGTGTGTGCACAGACCTTGGCCCCTGGACACCTGTATAATTGCTTTAAACCTCTTCTTTGGGTCAATAAATCCCTACCAACTATTTTATAAAAAGGGAAGTACACAGGTGACAAACTGCTTACAGTAGAAATAATGTGAATATTAAGTTAATCAAAGCATTCACATTGGAAGGTATTA
>VWZP01004290.1:178491-220008 GCA_013396995.1 Dicaeum eximium
AGAATGAAAAAGGGGGGGGGGGGGGGGGGGGGAAGCCAGCTCGTAACAAGCAATCTATGTCACTTTTTTCCCTCCTGTGTACTCTTGCTCTGTCCCATTTGTCTAGCAGTAATCTACATTTCAAATTATTACATGGGAAGCTGAAGTGGTAGTGACAGGGATAAACGAAGCTTGTTAAACTAATAGCTGCACTAATGCCCAAATATGTGAACTTCCAGAGTCAGGCAGCATCCAAGGCTGCCGGAGCTGTCAGCCCCACTCCCCCTGGGCTCGTCCGCCAGCCGCTGCCACATGATGAATGGCCCTGTCGAGTAAATTCATCCGGGGCCCAATTAAATAGGCAGAAATGAACTAGAGCCGTCAACCAGGGAGAGAGAAAAGGAGAGGGAGGGAGGGAGGAAGAAAGAGAGAAGATTAAAAAAAAAAAAAACAAGGGGTGGGAGGAGGGGAGAAATATTCCTCACAAAGTCAAGGAAGCTCTGGCGCAGTGAAGTCATTCTGTCAGAAAATGGCCATTTAATGCTTTGCCGAGCCCACGACAGATAAGTCATCTGAGGAAGCTTTAGTGGAGTCCCAGGGCATTTCATTTATTAATTATCAGCTTTGAGCAGGGATTGCAGCCGCCTCTGTCTCTTCCCGATCCCTTTTCTCCACTGAACACTGTCAGACCCATGTCTCCTCCCTGTCAGGTGGGAGGCGGCTGAGCAGCCACAGGCAACTTGGGCGTATAGAGGTGGAGAGAGAGGAGAGATGGCACTGTGAGCTCTTCATACATCCTTCTACTTCACCGTTGTCAAAAAATCAAGCCATGCCACCTCACCCCTAGCTCCAGCCCTCTCATTTCCCTCTTGGTCCCAAAAACCCCCGACACTGCTGCTTAGACCCCACAAAATGGTCCTACCTGCTCCACCATGTCCTCTCCCATTGCCCATCCCCTCACCTTTAGGCAAGCCAAGCCTTAAGGAGATGTCTCCTCTGCTGCATGTGGGCAGGGACAGGGCCCAGGGATAAAACAGCCCTTGGGGCCATGTTCTCCCTCAGGAAACCAGAGACGTGCTGGGCTTTGGATGAACACTTCACTTGCTGCATGCAGGACCTCCCGTCCCACGTGTCCTTGCTTTACCCCACCAGCCCTGCTCCCACCGACATTTGCCAGCTCAGTGCTGACCCTGCCTGATGTGGTGCCTGCCTGTCACCAGCAGAGGCAGGCAGTGATGGGCCAGGTGCAGGCACACCGGGCAGAGCTGCTGACCTGGCTGAGTCCTCAACCAATTTTTTTCTGGTAGACTCCAGCACAGTCTATGACAGCCAGTGAGTGTTTCTGACAATCTTCCCAGAGCCTTCTCCAAAGCCACAGTTTTTTTCCTGCTCTGCATACAGACATGGCCAGCCATATCTCAAGGAAAGCTTGGCACTGCTTTTGGTGAAGTAGCCCCTTACTCCAACCTCAGTCCCTAAATTCTTGCTAAAACACTAAGCTGGTGAAACCCAAGGGCTGTTATTCAGCACTGCTGCTTCACATCACAAAGGACTTGCCCCATTTCCCTTTCTGGCCACACACTTAGAATAATTTCTAAAAATAACAGATTAGTTGTTTTAATTGACAAGGTACATGACATGGTGTTTGGCCAAAGCACCTAAATTAATGCAGGAGCACTCTCACAGCCTAAGAAAGTGATGTTTACCTAGTGAGAAGTTTGAAAAAAAGTTGCAGTTCATGGTGAGATACATGAAGGACGAACAGCCTGGCAGGGTGAAGAGTGGCTGGCAACCCAGTTCTCTAATCCATACTAATTCCTGGTCCTGATTCTTGATCCATCAAGGCTGCAGGGGTTGTGGCAGGGACAAATTAACTATTCAGCTGTGCAGAGATTAACATCTTGGTAAACCTGGTCCTGGTTCTGCTTCATTTGGTGGTTCACCCTGTCTGCGGACAATCTCTATAGCACTGAGACTTTTGTTCACCTCTACCAGGTTTCTCTAGCCCTGCACATGCAAGTTCCCCTCCCCTCCCCTCCCCTCCCCTNACTCCAGTTTGAAAACCTTCAGAGACTATTGAGTCCAACTGTTCCCTCAGTATTTCCAAGGGCACCGCTAACCCATACACCCAAGTGCCACACCCACATGGCTTTTAAAACCCTTCAGGGACAGGGATTTTAGGACTGTGCTGGGCAGCCTGTATGCTTGTAACTAGGGCTGAACAATGCTTTCAGTGAAGATATTTTCCCTAATATCCAACCTAAAACTTCTCTGTTGCAACTTGAGGCCATTTCCTCTTGTCCTGTTCTTGTTACCCAGTAGAAAAGCACAGCCCCCACCCAGCTCCACCCTACTGTCAGGGAGTTGTAGGGAGAGAGAAGGTTCACACTGAGCCTCATTTTGCCCAGACTGAGCCCCTCCAGCTCCCTCAGCCACTTCTTGTGCCCAAGACCTTTCCCCAGCCCCAGCCCCTTTTCTGGACCTTCTCTTTCCTGAATTGAGGGGCTCAGAACTGGGCACAGCTCTTAAGATGAGGTCCTACCAGTGCCCAGAGCAGAGGGACAATTACTGCCCCGGGCCTGCTGGCCACACTATTCCTTATACAGGCCAGGTGCCGTTTGCCTTCTTGGTCACCTGAGCACACCTGGGCTGTCAACCAGTAACCCCAAGTCCTTTTCCAGCTTTCCAGCCACTCTTGCTCAGCCTGAAGCTGCCTGAGGTTGTTGTGACCCAAGGGCAGGACTCAGCACTTCCTGCTGAACCTCATCCTGCTGACCTCAGTCCATTGAAACAGCCTGTCCAGATCCCTCTACAGAGCCTCCATGTCCTTAAGCTTGTAACACCCAAAGCTTTCTCTGCAATAGTTGCTCCAGTGTGTACCTTCCAGTATTGTCCCAAATTAGGGGTCCCATCTGCTTTGCTCTGGTCTCACGAGGTAGCACCCTGCACTACAGGCAGCTGTGAAACACCATTGGCACAGCTTAACTGCCATGAGGTCTACCATAAATGCTGATCTGCCACCCACACAGGAACCCACCCCCTCTGCCTCACCTCTGTGTATGGCAGAAAACATATCCCAGGATAACAATATCTAAGTGACAGTGTAAAGCTTTGGCATAATGCCAGCATTTGCTTCCAGAACATTGGACTCTCTGCTGGAGCACAACAGAATCACTCACTGTGGCACCCAGTGCCTGGAGGATAGCTAAAGGAATAATTAAAGAGAAGTTCTGTTTGCACTAAAAATGTCAGGTTATTTGATTCTCTTTTTTTCACAGGGCAAAGATTTTTCTTATCAAAAATCTATTCACTAAAATGCTAATGATAGTCAGTGATTAGAAACTGCTGCTCAAGTTTTGAAAGTTCCCAGTGGGTTTCCTAGACACGGCATGTAGCTTGTCAGTTTAGGAAATGCTTTCAACAAATCAAACTTCATGGTATGATTTTTTTTAATATTTCATTTCCTTAATGCTTCACTGTGCTAAAGCCAACAGAGACTGAGTTAAGTGATGAAGACCACATTATTAGTTGCAAAGTCAGTTCTGATAGAAGTCTCTCATGGCAAGGTGTTCTCAGATAGGCATAGAGGAACTGCTAGCAAATGTATGTGATGCTTATCTTAATTAAAAAGAATAATTGTTTTATTAAAGTGAATTATGAAGTTCTTATTTATTAATGTAGGAGAAGTTGTCTGAAAGAAGCACCGACTTCCAAGAAACAGAGGGCTCATCTTCCTCCAACTTTAGTAGGATGCATGAAAACAAATTTTGTTGCAGGTAATGCTGCATTTATGCTGGCATCTGACAGTCAGGGTAAACACATTCAGGACTGTTTGTGGAGCCTTTGAAGGCTTCCAAAGCATCAGTGCTATCTCGGCGGCAGAGTTAGAGGAGAATGTATGACATAGCCAGTAAGTCTGCAGTTCAGATCCTGGACCCCAGCACACCCTGTTATACCAAGACCAGCATTTCCCCCAGCTTGACACAGGTGCTAGTTTAGTTCACAGTCTCTCTTCTGCTAAAAACCCCCAGTTTAACCTTTTACCCAAAGTTTCACAGAAAAATTGCATTTAGGTGAGATTATTCCTTGGTTATTTGGAATTTTGGAGCCATGACTTACTATGTTCCAGTGAAAAACACAACTCAACAGCTTGTGCCAAGGAAGCCATATGCAAAGTGAATGAACGTCTTTGTGTTTTATGTCAAGACCCCTTGACAACCAGTTGAATAAAGTCGGTTGAGCAATGTCAACAGCTGAACTGAAGAAGCTCTGTGTATGCACACTTGCTCTTCAGAATGGTTGTCCCATGGCACAGAGTTCTGCCAAGGGCTGTTCTCCAGGTTAGCCACTTATACATCCAGCCTTCATGAGAAAACAAGTATGACTGAGATGGTCTCCTTCATTTCTTGCCAAGAAAGGCAGGAACCACCATGCGTACATTTATATCTGATTAGAGGAGGGGAGTGCATAGATGAAGGAACTGCTGCAAGAGATGAGTGGTGGTCATTGATGAACAGCAGGAGAAAAGCTACTGGGTACACCTATGAGTGCTCCTTTCTGCACAGGCCTTGCTGATTAGGAGATCTAAACAGAGCTCTAAGCGTGGAAATTAAATAATTGAACTATTTTGATGCCTTTTAAGCTTCTCAAGTCTGCTCAAGCTGCTTCACTGCATGAAGCAAGAGGGAGAGTTTAAAATCACAGGGGAAAAAACCAGCAAGTGGTTACTCTGCTGATTAAGGGAAAACAAACCCATCGTATTTTGTAAGAAATTAGTTATAGATACATTATTTACTAAGTGTTCCAGATTTTGTTAAGTATGGGTTATTGTAGAAATAAGCAGGAGATATGTTTAAAGGGTTTTCTTTGCTGTTGTAAATAGTAATGAGGAGCAGCAGAGGAGTGAAGTGATAGGATAGTGTGTCTGGAGCTATATGTGTACATGAGTAGTACATACACACTTCCACTGGTTAACCCACCCCATGGGCTGCAGTGGTCCAATGCTCTCCAGGATTACCACAGAAAACATGTCCTCACCTCACAGTTCCAGCCTTCAGCCTCCTAGTACCTGCAGGATAGACAAGTCCTCGTTCACCCAGCAGCACCCTGCTGCCCCTGGCTCCCATGCACTGCATGCTCTTACAGGAGCTACATCCCTCAGCCAGGGTAGACAAGTGTTCTCCCAGTGTGAGGCTTTACTACCACGCTGTGAACAGCTTGCCTCATGTCTGCTTGCCAGAACAATCCACCATTTTTAGTGTCTTGCCTGACCTTGAAGGAGGGGAAGAAGAGAAGACCCTTAGCATACAGGCACTTCAGCTGCATGGTTGATAGCCCTTAAAGAAAAGGAAACTAAATATAGCAATAGATTGAAAAACCTCCCCTACAATTCTTACTGTTATAGAGGATGGTACTTTCGTGGGCCAGTTTCCGTGTAGTTATTTAATAAAGACATTAATTAAATGGTTGGGTGGCTAGTTGTGGGTTTGTTATTTTGTTAACAGTTGATTGGGGTAGTTTTGAATTGGATTGTTGTGGGTGGAGAGGAGAAAGTTCAATAAATTATGCGTTCGGTTGTACGGGTAATGTGTGGGCATGGTCACACGGGAGAAATGTGAAGGACTAGACCAGAGAATGCTCTAGAAGAGTGACCTCATAGATGACATCAAGACCTCGGATGGGGATTGGTAAACCAACTGACAAATCAGACAACACCATCAAGGAATGATTGGCCAGGAATGACCGGACTTGTAAACCAATCAAAACCCCTAGACTGAGTAAATCCTGAAGAGGATTGAAAAATGCACCAATACCTGAAGGGACCAAGACTATACAAGGCTGTGAAGACCTGGAGCGAGGTCCTCCTGTGGATTCATAGTATCTGAGGGAGCACCTGGTACAAACACACTGTTTCTTTGTTACCCTGGCTTGTTGTGTGGGGCTCAGGATAATCCTGCTCCCATCCTCAGTTTGTTTTGTTTTAATTAAACTGAGTTAACTTTTCCTGAAGGTTTTTGGCTCTGTTCCATTCTCATAACACTTACCATATGAGGGTGCTTATGAGGCAAGATGCCCTGTGATGTTCATAATCCTCAAAATCAAAGGAAGTTTCAGAAATCCCCAGGGAGGAGGGGTGTGTGACCACAGGTGGAGATGAAGTGGAGATTTTGCTTCATTTGCATTCCTGCAGAGCTGGGTCACAGTTTATATCTACCCTCACCACTCTACCACTCTACACTACCACGCAGTAGTGCCCTCCTACCTCTGGCACCATCCCTGGGGCATGAGGAAAAAATCTGGGATGGCAATGTATCGGAGGTTAGGTTTTTTTTTTTCTTCTTTATCTCAGGGAATTTTTTACCATTTGTTACTTAAGAGATGGTGATGATACTTAAGAGAGATAAAGGATGTAGCCAAGGAGGAGGGGGAGGGGTGCAGCTGGCTGCGCTCTTTTAGCTGAGAGGTTTTCTCTTAGGAAGTGCAAAGATTCTGCAAGATTCGGCTTGGGGGGAGGGGGAGGGTGTTAGGGGCTGGGCCGGAGGGGAACAGTTGAGTTGCTGGCGCTATGTGGAAAATCCACTGCCACTGCGGAGTCCACCAGTTTACTGCTTCTCCTACTTTGAGCGAGGCTTTGCTTGTAAGAGTGGCCGTTGAAATGGGACCCTTTTTCAACACCCAATCTCACTGTAAAGGACCCTCACCATCCACTTGGGTGCCTCAGGGGAAAATCTGGGACCCCAACCCCTCACCCCGGCTCTGAGGGAGTGTCTCCTGGCTGTTCGCAGGAGCCTGGCTGCTGCTGGCCAGCCCCACTATTTTTCTGCCACTGCTTTGGGGTTTTTGCTACACTTTAACCCAACAGCCCATGCCTGCTGGGTTACCCCATAGGTCCTGCTGTAGCTGCAGAGTTTCTGCTACTTTTTTTTGCCACCCCTGGGGTCTGCTTGCCTCTGCCCCTCCAAGGTTCCTGCTACAGTCCATTTCACCACCCAGAGAGGAGCTGAGGCCTCTGGTGTTGTAAACAAAGCCCCTTTTCTCTTTCTCCCACTGGCTCACCCGTCATTACCCATGTAGAGAGACGCAGATGAACTCTGGCCACAGCGCCCCCTGCTGCCGCGGGGGNTTGTAGGAAAGGGGGTCGTATTTTCCATTCCAAGGGAAGTTCCCGCCTTCCTTGGCAGACACCTGTCCTTTAAACCAGGACACAATACTTGAAAAAAAATCAAAGGAGGAAGAGAGGGACTGATTGGTTACAGATGGTAATGGTCAGCAAAAGGGTTTTCTAACACTGGAACATATTTTCTGGTTTTGTCAAAACCCATAGCTCTAAAATTGATTTGCTTTAGCCCCAATTGAAATTGTACCATGAAGGATCAAGTAAAACATATTAATGATCATCTTTTAAAAAAATTGAAATGGTAATGACAAATTTTTTCTTGTTTTTGCAGGAAGAAGTGTATAATCCTTTGTCAGTTAGGCTTAGATAAATCTGTCACTTTGAAGTAATATTATTTTTCATTATTTGATACAAACCCAATAAAATCTCTCCAAAATGTTTGAACCAAAACTAAACCAGAAAGGCTAAAAACAGGAAGAATTTCTTTATGCTTAGGGTTTCATAGAGGGAGGACTGCATTTGCAGGCCATCCTTTAGCTTCTGAGCAATCTAGTTTAAAATAAAGCTAAAACCTGACATTTTGTAACGATTTGGGACATTTCATGCTTTACTGGGGATGACAATCCATAAGAAAGGTCATGTAATGCTAGAACAGGGAAAGAAACAGCTTTGTGTATCAAACTTGGGTTGAATTTGAATTTACTCTGCTTTTACTTTTCAGCAGAAGGATAACAGGGTAACAAAACCAGCAACAAAATATTCATGCAGCCAGAAGCATGAGAGCATCCTCTCTGACCAGAAGAAGGATCACGAAAATTTGGTCCAACAGATAGAATTGCATCTTGTCTACGGAGACAGGTAACATGTTTTGGAGACATCACATTGGTCCCACTGCTGGTTTGCTGATAAGAAGGGACTTGGAAGCCCTCAGACATTTTAGGTGATGGCTACTCCTTCCCATGCATATAAACTAGATGATGGACAGAGATTTCACTCCTCACCAGGAGGAACCCAAGACCAGCTAAGCTGGTCCCAGCCACTGCAGAGAGAGGATTGGTCAATGCCTGTTATTTCAGCCGTTGCCAGCCCACTGCTGTGTACGTACCCTGAACTCTATTTCCTCTTGCAAGCTCCTCAGCACAGATCTGTCTCCTGTGCTATCGAAACTGGCAAATTTAAGCAAATGCCAATAATTCCATTTCACCCCTAAATTTCTTTTGTCATCATCATTGAACCTGGCTTACTAATGATTTCTTAGAGTTTCAGGTTGAATGGGCACCCATAGATTTTCCTTCTTTCTGGGTTAAACCTGGAGATATCATCAGCTGTGTTTCTGTCAGCTTTTAACTGTTCATTTCACTTGCCCATAACCAAGACGCTACATAATTCTGAGAATGCAGAAGGGATGTGGTGGTGAAGGAAAAGGGCTTTATATCAAGGGCACATTGTTGCTTGCATTATGTTGTGACACCACAGCACTATATCAGATTCTAATGACACCTGGTTGACAAATACCTAGCCCTTTCAACTGGAGATAGAGTGGTTTTGACTGAGTCCATTTGGACTCCTAATTTTTGACAGTTGACTTTGCCAGTTGTCTGCTTATACTGCTTTTTTTTTTCCCCTGCTAAAACCAACTTTTATATAACAGCAAGTCTGGGTTCATTTGCTTTATGTACAGGTCCCATAAGAAGCAGGTGAGTGAATTATATTCCCCTCTTGGTCTTGTGCAGTTACTAAATTGCATTTTTAGCACCTGAAATTAACGACTAACTGGAGGCAGGCTAGGGAGAGAGTAAAGTTAATGAACTGACTAAATATGAAAGCAGGGGATAGCAAAGAGTCATGTTTCTTCTACCTGTTTTTCCAAATTTTATTGAAGCAAGAAACCAGCAATTACTTGTCAGTCCCAGGGTATCCATGAACTAACGGAGCCAAACTGCCTGCCATGGATGTCACCACTTCCCTCACCAGGTACGTGGCATTACTTGAGGAAGCAGTAAGTCTGTCAATGGCCAGCCCTGGTACTAGTGATGGGTGGACTGGGAAGTTGTTTCTTTTCCCAGTGGAGCTGTATCAGCCAGGTAGCAGGTGGACTTCCATACCAACTGCAGTTTTCTCATCCCCATGCCATCACTGCTTGGAACAAGGACAGCAATGCTAACTTGGGGAGAAAAAGGGTCACACAGCATAAGCACAAGTCTGTAGGTTGAGCTCAGGCTGATTTTAGTTTTCCACTCAATGTGTTTCCCAGCAGATCAGAGTTAGTGGAGACACTCTCCTGGGGTTCCTGGAGTGATGCACAGCAGTGAGTTCAGGTCACTGAAAGCCACCAATTTTTAACTTCTCCTTTCTGTTTTTTTTCCTGGTTTTTGTGCACAAGCCTCTGCCCCACTCAGCCCCACAATGCTGTCAGCCCTGTGTCCTGCTGAGGCCTGGCTCTCCCCATACCAATTCACTGGGACAGTGTCCTGATGAGGATGGTGGGTGTTGCAAACAGGGGTACCGGCTGCCGGTGTAAGATGCCCCCCAGAGAGGAGGGGTCTCTGCAGGGGCTGCAAGAGTGACAGCCTGCTGCCTTTGGTCCCTGTGAGAGGCATATTTGCTGGTTCCTGCCTGCAGCCTTTATCAGGAACACTGAGTTAAGCTTGGCCTGTCAGCATCACCACTTTGGTGCATCCCACAGACATTAAAGTGGCTGGACACACAACACAGTGCAGTCAGACACTAAGCTACTGGGTTTGTAACTCTAATTTGGTCAAATTGCTTTCCTTTTGTCCTCACCATTGGTGGTCCAATGCCACAGCTGTTACTTTGGGGACAGAGTCATAGCAAGGACTGGGAATCAGCTTGGCATCTTGTATTGGGGTCACAGCAGCACCAAAATGCTCCAGGAGATCAGCTCTTGAGAGAGGAAATCTTGAGACAACACAAGAAAACATGGAAACTTAAATAGCAAAGTAACAGTTTGCCTTGAAGTGAAAGAAATATTTACTCAAGCAGCCCCTCACCAGCTCCCCTCTGGCCTGATCAGCATTGTTGATATGACCAAGGTGCCCAGCAGGTGGAGTATGGAAAGCTGCTAGCCAGGCAGAATCTACAATTTCTAGCTTAAGAGAAACATCAGGGTTTCAAAATTTGTCATTCTGATTCAGAGTGATGTAAGTATTTCCAGAGTTACTATTCAGAGTGATTTGATCCTGAAAGCTGGAATTCCACAACGCTGGCATTTCATGGGGAAACTGAAGCCTTTTCAAAATGTTTATTTTGCATTTCTTTACAGCACTTCAAAATATGTCAAGCATGAAAATAGAACTAAGGGAACCCTGCCTCCCCTTGCCAACTCCCTGCCCCCCCTTCCCCCGAAAAACGAAACCAAACCTCAAACTGCTGCTGTAAGTTGTTTTAAAATAAAGATTCCAAAATTAAAAATATTTTGGAAGTTTCTCTAGGAGAAATTTCTGATTTTCTCAAAATAGCCACATTTGCTAAAACCTCCCTCTTCAGGTAGAATGGATGCTTTAAACCACAATGTGCTGAAAAAGATTATGACCCACTTCAGCTGGCTAATCGCCAGTGCAAGTAAACAAATCTATGGCACAATGTCAGGTTCTCATTAAAACTAGAAATTAATATAGGTCTGTGCCCCTGGATGAAGAACCATCAGTTAGTAGCACTGAGAAACAGACTCACATAATAATAGAATCATTTAGGTTGGAAAAAGCCTCTAAAGATCACAAAGTCCAACTGTTACCCCAGCACTGCCAAGGCCACTTCTAACCCATGTTCTTAAGTGCCACTAGGGATTATGAATAATAAAGGGAGACTATAAATAAATGAATAAAAGAACCCTAAAGTAAGTGGGTGTGTGTGCGTCTGTGTGTCTGTGCGTGTGTGTGTAATATTTGACCACTCACATCCACAAGAATGTTACAGATGAGGGATTTTGTTTTAAAAATGTACTTGGTCAAAACTGGGATACTTCTCTTTAGAGAGACTTCACATGTCTTGAGAGCCATGCACAGCCTCAAGCACTGTCCTCTCACCCTGGACAGGCTCTTCCAAAACAGATGCCTGAAGAAGCAAGAAATTTTCCCTATGTTCCCAATATTTCTGGTTGGAAACATATGCACCACCTTTCTTTCAAGTTTTGCTAGGTTTTGTGTGTGTTTTTTCCTCTGCAGGAATAGTGGTGCTGCTGTGTGTATTGAGTCTGGCTGCTATAGCCCAGTCCTATGTCAAGCTGCACAGTGCTGACCACAGAGAGCTGTGCCAGTGCTGCCAGAGCAGTCAGCTTTCCTCTGCAGAAGTCATGCCTATATAGGAAGGAGCTGTGGCTCCATCACACAGAATGGATCCCACCACCCCTGTGGGACCACCCAGGGCTGCTCTGATCGTGGTGTGTCCACTCTGGTCCCTCACATGGGGCATTAGCTTGCTTGAGATTCACCTTGGAACCTGCATTTCCATCCATCCATCTCCATTTTGTTAAAAAAAAAAAAATTCCCTGAGAACACAGTTGTTCCAATCTTCAAAACAGTTTTGGCCAAGCACCTTCTGGTTTCCCCGTGTGTGGTGGGCACCTTCGGCACATGTGTTCGGAAAAAATAGAAACCGACAGAGTTAAGGCACTGAAAAGCCTCAGCGACAAAGGACTCATGCAATTATCTTCTGTCGGAATTAATCTTGTCAGCCTTGCATGGTGTTAATATCTTTAGAAACTCTGAAGATGGAAAAATGAGTGAAAATAAACCCCCTGCCACGTAGAGCAGACTGGTCACTAGCATTTTTGGAGGTAGGAGAAATGACAGCCAGGATTACCAGTGATATCAAGCAAAAGCAACAGGCTAGAACATAATTTAGTGGTAACATGGTGGTGCTGGTTTTATGGCTGGGCTCAAACGCCCTAGAACTCTTGTCAAACTTTAACAATTCCATGATTATATCAACCTGCCTCTTGCATCCAGGGAATTTCTTACAGGCAAACATCCCATCATTTTGTCTGCAGCTATTAATGAGAGCAGTACAGAAAACCAAAACTTCTGATAGAAAATTAAGGTTTTTTTAAAAGCATCAATGGCACTTACCTTATTGAAATTAGAATTGAACAGTTTATTTTCAAAAAGCTCCACTAAATGTTTTCCCTTGCCTACAGTGTTTAATTCCACACTTTTTTTTCAAAGGACCAAGAAATATGTATCTGTCTCTACCAGCTGCTGCAAGATCTGACATATCTGTAGCCCTCAGAGAGTTAGTGAGTTCATCAAAGGCACCATCAAACTATCACTGCTTAAGCAAACTTTTAGAAGCCAAAGCTTGGTATTGGAAAGGAAAGGAAAGATAGAAATTTATCTTACTTATCATGACCTCTCTCAGGATAAGTTTGAATTACAATTCAGGTGGACTTCAGAAATCTTTTATGTCTCCTGCTCCATTAGTTGGTACACTTACTGAAAACTGGGTCATACCCAGACATACTTTTCTCATCACGAGGAAGACATCACTACACATTTGCTCTGGTGATTTCTGCAATACTCCCTTCTCTGTGTGAACAGCATCATCCTGTTGCATCCCTGGCCTGGCTGCAGTGCTTATGTCAGCCAGCACAGATGGGTATCCAGGTCACCCATCACTACTATCAGCACGAAAGAGAATGAGCTTCTTCCTGAGAATTCCCACCATCACAGTCAAGGCCAAAGCTTGGGCTGTCTATTAACATCCAGAAGCAGGCATTGATTGAGGAGGGTCCTCAGGCAGCAGATGTAGAGTCATAGAATCGTAGAAGGTTAAGTATTTGAATGGACCTCAAAGATCACCTAGTCTGAACCCCCACTATAGGCAGGGTCTTTTTAAATCTTCTGTCAAGGCAACCTGGCCTTGAACACTGCCAGGCTTGGGGCATTCACAGCCTCCCATGGCAGCCTGCTCCTGTATCTCACCACCCTTAGAGTAACAAATTTCTTCCTAATAGTTAACATAAATTGTATTAATCTCTTTCAATTTTCCCCCATTTCTCCTTGTCCTGTCACTGCAGTTCTTGATGGAGAATGCCTCTTCGGCTTACCTGTAGGTACCACAATATCCTTTAGATACTGGAGGTTTGCTATGGGGTCTCCACACAACTTTATCTTCTCAGGAAAGTAAAAGCCTGTACTTCCTTGCTCTTGCAATAGAAGGATTAGAACATGAAGTGCTTAAACAGCATCAGCTACAGCACTATTGCTTTTACCATTTGACCTATATGTATTTGCTAGTGTTCTTTTTCAAACTTTTATGTCCCAGTATAACAAGAAGAAATGAAAACATTGGTTTTCACTTAGATGTTAAGGGAGAAATTTTCTCCCCTATCAGCAAAGAATTATTTTCAGGACTAGAAGACAAATCTAAAGAATACAGTGAATTTATTTTCTTTTATAAATCTCTCTGTAGAGGGTTCTGTCCCTCAGGGAGGGAGAAGAAGTTAGAAAGATGCATAGACAGCTGCTGCTGGAGTTTTGGTTTGTAATCACTGCACAATTGGGCAGAGAGAGGGAGAAAAGCAGATTCTTCCCTGTTGGAAAACCATCCCAGATCAGAGCCTTTGGACAAACATGTGAGGCTTCAGGAGTCCGGTTCAGAGCTTCACCGTTCATTAATGACTGTGACATGGTCTTACCCCTCTTTACTTTGGCACTAATGGATACTGGCATTGATCCCTCTGCTGAACATGGACTCCCCTGGTGCCATTTCAAGCCTACATTACAACATGCCCACCAAAGTTCCTCCTCACAGGGAGCCAGTGTGCAGCAGATAGCATGATAAAACATTGTCTTTCAGTTTGCTGCACTACCAGCTCCTCTGAGCAGAGAGACATTGGTGGCTCCTGTGCTGTTCCAGGCTGTGGCTCCTGGTACCAGAGGTGGAGTAGAGAAAACAGCCTTTATGCACAGCCTCCTTTCTGCCACTGTGGAACCTGACCCCAGTTTGGGAACAACTGGCTTTACTTGGATATCATAGCTTTAAGTACCTGAGACGAAGCCTCTTCCAAATGTACATTGCCTCTAACATTCACTTACTGACATGAGTAGTCTTCTTAAAAGTCATGAAAATTCCTGGGGTAAATGCCAGCACAGGCTTGTAAAGCCTCTTTACAGAGAAACATGATGACTTTCCTTAAACTTTCTGGTTTCAGGTTAATTGTTGTAACATTTAAAATAAACGGACTGTATAGACCATAGTGGACCTGCTCTTGTAAGAATGACCTGCTTGCTATATATGGGAATGGCAAGATCTGACCCTGAACTAGCAACAAAATTAAAGCAAGAGTGAAGATACGTAAAGCCAATTAAATAATAAAGAACAATTTTAAACTCACGGTAGCAATAATAATGTGGCTTGGGCCATATTTGATCTTCAGTTATTTCTAAATTACATAGATAACAAAAAAGAAACAGGATCTACTATACATTCCTGTGCCCAACAAGAGTCTGCAATTACTAAGCTGAGGTCTACGATTGATCAATAGTGACCCTCTATGGTAACTCTGAGTGTTTTTACCAGGGAAAGGTAATTTCTCCTACTCTAGCTGCACAGGGAAGAGAATTCCCTGTAGAAAAAGGGACATTGTTTCTGCCTCTTTCTGGTGCAAGACTGCCCACAAGGATTTTTTCTCCAGCTTCCATCTTTTGACTGTGGTCAGCAGGATGTAGACTCCAGGTATCAGGTCATTTGTCAGTTGTGTCTCAGGAAGATCCTAGGACCACAGCATGGCTGAGTTTAACAGGGAACTCTGGAGGTCATCTTGTCCAGTCCTTGTCTCATTGCAGGCTCACCTACAGCAGGTTTCTCCAGACCATGTCAAGTTTGGTTTTGAGTATGTTGGAGGCATCATGACTTCTCTTGAACAAACCTGTTCAGTGCTTGACCACCCTTACGGCAGAAAAGTTTTTTTTCTTATGTTTAAATGAAAATTATTTGCACAGACTTACTGAGTCAGTTAGATTGGCAAAGATCTCCAAGACCATTAAGTCCAACCTGACTGATCATCACCTTGTCATCCAGGCCAGGGGATTGACTGCTATGTCCAGTCATTTCTTGAACATGTCCAAGGATAGTGACTCCACCACGTCCCTAGACACTCTGTTCCAATGTTCAACCACCATTTCTGTGATGGAATTCTTCCTGATGTCCATCCTGAACCTCTCCTGGCACAGGCTGAGGCTTCTTGGATTTTTTTTAATCTTCTGTCAATATACTCTTATCAGCACACTGCTTACTATTGTGAAATGCCTGGCTCTGAAGTCTTCACTCCTCTGCATCAGCTATTTATACACACTGACAAGATCTCCCCTGAACCTCACTCTCCCCAGGCTGGACAGCCCCAGTGCTCTCAGCCTCTCCCTATGTGACTATATACTCCTGTGCCTCCAGCATTTTAATGACCTCTTCCAGTAAACCCGTATCTTTTGTACAGAGAAACACAGAGTTGTACCTGGAAATTCAAATGTGTCACATCAATGCTGAGCAAAGGGCAGGATCACATCCTGCTGGTGACATCTCCAAATGTAGACCAAAGACAACCAGCTCTCTCTGCCATGAGAACACCCTACTGGCTCACGTTCACCTTCTATCTACCAGGATGCTGAGCTCCTGATCTGCAAAGCTAGTTCCCAGCCCATTATTCTACAGCCTGTCCAGGTGATTGGGATTATTCCTCTCCAGAAGGTGGGCCCCACATTTCTCATTGTTGAACTCCATAAGTCACCTCTTTGTTTTTTCCAGCCTGCCCCTTCTAAGAGGCAGCACATTTACCTGCTCACACTTTGGTATTGCCTGAAAACCTTTTGAAGATGCACTCTGCCGCATCATCCAGGCTATTACGAAAAATGTTAAAGGATATTGACCATGGTATGGGTCCCTGAGGTGCACCGTTAGTCACTGCCACCAGCAGGACTTCTTGTCACTCATAACATCACTCTGGACCCATTGTTTCATCAGCTCTCAATTAATTTATCCACTCTGTCACTTTCTCTAGGAGTATTTTATGGGAGGTAATGTTGAAACCCTTGTTTAAAGTCAAGGAAACAGCCCTTTTTCTCTCCCTCTCCATTGCGGCTTTTCATTGTAGAAGCTATCAGGCTGCACAGCCATGGCTTTCCCTTTGTAAATCTATGGTGACTACTCCCAGTCACCACCTTCTTCTCCATGCATTTGGAAATGGCTTCCTGGAATATATGCTCCATCACCTTCCAACAGATCAGTCTGAGGCTGGTAGGTCTGTAGTTCCCAGGATCTTCCTTCTTCCCCTTCTTGATAAAGGAGTGGCATCTGTTTTAGTCCAGTCCTGAGGAACCTCTTTGTTGGTATTTTTGGTCCCAACAAGTGTGGGAACCCAACCCCCTGGACCCTTTGGAGGGGGTTCCACTGCTGAGTTCTTTTCCAAGGGTGAAGAACAAGCAGGACTCTCTTTTCTTGGTCTTCAGGGTTTTGTTTTATTCTTATCTTATCTCGAGTTCAGCACTGTCTGCACACCAGACTCAGCATGCGAGAAGCGAGGCACAAAATGGACAAAATAGACCCCGAGTACGCNGGTTTTGCTGAGGGTCAGAGTCTCTTAAAACAGGCAGAGAGACATTCTCTGTGCCCTGGATTCCAACATCTCTTCATATCACCACAACCTCTCAGAGTTAATCAAGAGAGGTTCTGCAAAGACACCAGCTCGTTCCCTTAGCTCTTACAGATGCATCCCATCAGGTACCATAGATTTAAGGGTTTATACAGATTGTTTAACAATTCCCTAACTTTTCCACTCTACCAAAACTAAGTACACGGTTGCAGTCTGTGTTAACTGCTAATAAGGTCCAGGGTAAAGAAGCAAGAGAGGCTTTTGCAAGGTATCAACAGATGTTTAATTCAGCCGCATGGCCAGATGTTTAAGGTCTAAAAGTTCTTTCTTTTGCGGAGAGATCAGGTTTTGTATCTCGAGAGACCAGGTTGCCTCAAGGTATTGGGGCAGTCTCAAGATGAGGGGCAAATGGGGGATTAGGGAGGGAGTGGCTGAGGGGAACAGGGACAAGGCGAGGGAAGCCACAGGGTCAAACAGAGCTGGGTATCTTACGAGGGAAGCTTCTTGTGTTCCCTAACCTAGGGAATGCCTCTCAGGGTCTCCACAGTATACCCTGCCCTGGTTTTCCCACTGGCCTCATCAACTGCCACAAGTCATAGACTTGCTTTCTCTCACATCTCCCCCTCCCTGCATTCCCAGTTTGTCCTTTCTGCAGAGCCCATATTTACTCAGTGCAGAATCTGAGAGATAGATCACCACCTTTCCATGATCCCAATGACAACATAACTCTGCTAAAGCACAACAGAGCCCTCATTTCTCCTGATCATGTCCCACATGGCATGTTTTAGTGTAGGAGCATTTCGAAGCGGGGTCCCCGTATGCTGGTTTCCCAAAAGAGATATGAAAGCTTTCTCCACAACTCTCTCTGGTAGTGTTTTCCTTCTCTATGTGGGTATCACTGTGATGGACGCCCTTTAGCCCTGTTTTGTTGATAACAAGCTCCCTTCATTTGCCCCATGTTTTTTGTTTGTTTACCACTTTCTCACCTTGTTTTGGTGAGGAAGAGGGGTGTTTCCCCTCTCCACCCCACAGATCCTAGTTTGCAGTTCTCTATCAGACTGACCACCCAGTTGCCAAAAACACTTTTTCTGTGCTAGGTCAGGCAGATTCCATCTCTTTCAAGCAGGCTTCAGTTCTCTAAGATAATCTCATGGTCGTAAGTACCAGAATCCTGTTGCCAACACCAAAGGCAAATGTAATTGTTGACATGCAAGACGTCCCTCCTCCTCCTCCAGCTCTTGCCTCTCACTCACAGGATCAAGGAGAGAACCCCCTTGGTCCCAATGACCATTAGCCCAGACAGACACATGTACTCATCATTGATACTTTGCAAGTCACCCTGGCAGCAACTGTGGTGACAGTCCCATGTCTGTGCTAGAGCAGATGGATGATGGAGAAGAGCTGAGAGGTACCCACAGAAATGGGCCGGGCAAGGGGAGTTTCCACTGGACTAATGAACACTCAAATAGAGCATCATGTCCAGGAGTTGTCACAGCAGCCTGTTACCAGCACTAGACCTCCTGCACACTGGTATAGCAATGTACTGCCTTCCAGAGGACTACTTTTGCAATCCACACAGTTTTTAAAGATTCTTAATAGGTTTTTTCTATTTAGAAGTACAGGTAAGCAGGTTTTCTTGAAGTTTCAGGAACCAGGGTAAGAGCTGTCAGCCAGAAAATGCAGTTGTTCCAGCATCAAAGTGTATCACAAAGCTGATCTATTATTTAAAATAAAAAATAAAACAGCCTTATAAAAAACAAGTGACAGTTCAACAGAAGCAAATGAATTTATGTAATTTTAAGAAGATAAAAGTTGTTTTCACTTCCTCAGTTTCATTCTTGCTTTCTTATTCTGGCAAGCCATTTATAATGCTGTGTTGCAACTTTCTGATAGAATCATAGAATCACAGAAGTTTGGGTTGGAAGGGACTTTTACCAATCATCTAGTCCAATCCTGCTGTGCCCAGTGACACCTTTCACTAGATGCTATTGGTCTTTCACAGGGTTAAAAATGTTGTGGAGGTTTTTTCACCTGTTAAAGTTGTAGCTTGAGTTTCACTTTATGGAAATATAAATGAATAAATAAATAAATAAATAAAGCACAGCAAAACAGGAATCCTCATCCCAGTTTGCTCCACGTGTTTCTTCAAGCTGCCAGAGTCTACACTGGCAGAGGAACACATCAGCACCAATGGGAAGCTTGTGACCACAAATCCATGGATTTTTCCAAATAACGTAAAACCCCATCAATAACCCTAGACCAGGAGTGCTTTTTTGACTTTGTATTAACAAATATCGAGCAGTAATGACTGACCAGATTTCACATGGCTCAGCTATCAGCAACCACAGTGGCAGTGCAGGATAGACACATAACTGTTTGCAAGAGAGGAAGCTTCACAAGGTAAATCAGCATAAACCACCTGTAAAATCCAGAATTCAATATATAGCAATTGCAGGAAATGACAGAAGATGCTGCAGTGAATATTTAAATAGAGGAGAGCAGTTTTTCACATTATGACTGTAAAAAGGAATTATTCACAGAAAACCAGAGAAAGCAAATGATATGATGGCTATGGGTGGTTAGGAGGGTGCTGGTAAAACCAGCTGAAAGCAAGCCTGCAGCTTGGACAGCCAGGGTCAACTACCAAACTTTGGGTTTGATGCTGTTTGTTCAGGCTTCCAGCTCTGGGCAGTCATCCCTTCTCTGCCTCAAAACCTTAATTCCAGTGTCCGTGGTGGAGACAAGTTCAGGGTGCAAGCACAGACTCTCTAGCCAGCACAGGGACTGGCAGGCAGCCGAGGGGCTGAGGCAGGGGTGGCACAGCCCAGCCGTCGAGCTCAGATAGAGTTGGAAGCCTAAGCTTTCAAAACCACAGCAGGAAGTCTTGCCGCTACATGAGGGTAATAAACCGGTGTGAACGTGCGCCGCCTCCAACATGGCCATGTGCACTGGCCGCATCCACAGCAAGCCCTCTGCTCTGTGTGCCAGTTCCATCACATTAACTCATCCTGCGTAGCCATGGCAACACGTGTCAAAAACATGCTGTTGGCAGGTCCAGATCCAGCTCTGCTGAGCTCAGCCCTGGTGTGCATGCCAGTGGGGAGCAAACCCTTAATGAGGCCCCTTAATTTTGTTCATCAGGAGCACCTCTGCTCACAGACTGTCAATTTGAAAGGTCTGGAAAAAATTCTTCAGAATCAAGGGGAGAAAAAAAAGAAAACCAGGCAAACCAGTCTTCAGCCCAATAGGAAGATTTCAGTGAAGTACCAAAACGCTTTGCTTTCTATGAGGAGACAGCAGGGCTATGTGGCTACCCAGCTGCACTGTCTGCAACTCCTGAGCATCCAACACTTGTGTCTGTGACCAGCAGAATTACCCTGTCCTGGCAGGGACCCACAGCCACAGCTTCCAGCAGCACCCATTCTCTCCAGAGCCCAAATGTGACAGATTTTGTGTTGTGACAGACCAGTGACAAAGAAGGGACAACGACCTGACAGGAGGCATGACTTCAAATTAAGGGAGGCAATGCTGGTGGTGGCAGGAGTATGGGAAGTGGGAAGGAAGGAGAAGACAAATACAAAGTTCATCAAACTTGTATTTGTCTCACCGGAAGTATTTTTAAGGTCCTGGAATGCAGTTGTGATCCACTCGTGCAGTCATCATCATGTTGCCTCTCATTTTTTTTCCCCCAACTCTCCTATCCCATCTTACCTGGAATGCCATCAATTTCTTCCCCATCAGCAAGACTTACAGTAAATATATTCATTTGTAGGTAATCAGAGCTGAAAGAAGGTAGCAATATAAGTAAGGTTTTTATTTCAATGCCTGAACAGTTGTCCAGAACCCATAATAATTAGTTGCAATGAAGGATATGTAGTCATTATTTCCCTTTGTTTCATATAATTGTTCACTTTGGCCAACTACAAAGTTTTCCTTTAATCTGAATCCTTGTTCGTTGATGCTCTGCCTTTCCATCTGATCCCTAGGGGATCAGATGTGTATCAGTAGTGCAGGAACATAGGAATGGTGAACATGGACAGCACCTCTGGTTGCATGCCATGGTTGGTGCTTTTGCACATGTACAAAGGAGGGAGCACTTTGCTGGAGTAGTTAAGCAGTGAGAAAATGGAGAAACAGGGAAGAAGGGAAGGCTTATGATGTCACACTACCTAAGACAAATCAGGCACTCCTCTCAATGTGCCTGATTCGACCTGCATGTACCCTTGCCATTGTTGATGCTCAAACTAGAAAACTGATTGTGTATCACAAAGAATCAGAAATACTTCCTCACAATTTTTGCCTTCAAAAAATGAACAACTGTGGTGATTGCCTGGTTTGCCTGGTAGCTGTTCCTATGATCCTGTATTCCATAAGTGATACGACATATGTGGCTGAGGCACTACAATGGGTGAACAGAGCAGTCTCATCAACAGCAATGCCACCAGAAGGCTGTCCTTTGAGGCAAGGTCAGACCTCTCCAACTACAGCTTCTTTGTAGGAAGGAAGAAGCAGGACATGACAAATGTTTTTACTACTAGTAATGAAAATATAACATGGTCAGCCTCCTCCTCACTGGCTGGACCACTGAGTCCCATTGGTGCCAGCAGAGAAACCTTGATGCCTGTTTCTGACCTTGCAGAACTAGACTAAAGGAGCTGTTACCACACATTGGCTCGACCTTCACCCCAGATAAATCAGCTCACAGGTGCACAGACCAGTCGTCTCAAATGCACAGGAGTATTGTCCAACACATTATATTTAGTCTTGGCTTGTTGGTTCCTGGGAACTGGCCCAGCAACACACCTTACCCTTTCCTCCTGGCCTAGTCACAAGGATTTGCTTTCCATCAAGATCTCCAGACAAGGGTCCCACAGGCTCTAGAGTTTTAGGTCTTTTGGGTCCCTATTAATTGAGTATCTCACCCTTTTTAGGGCTTTCAGAGTGACTTTTCTATTTGCCAAGGTTTAAAAAGCCATAAATTCACTGAGTCTAAGTCACTCTTACAGAACCTGCATTGAGCTGTAATTTTATTCAGAGGAATTTAATTCAGAAGAATAGCATCAAGGAAAAGTGAGCATGTCTTGGTTAAAAAGGAAGGAACAAGAAGCAGGACTTAGTGAACAATAAACCAACACATGAATTTGGAAAATTTCAGCAGAAATCAGCAGGAGCTTTGCAGAAAATGAATCACTCCATGTACTGCAACAATAGCTACAAGAAGTACTGGAAGAATGTTATGCAACACTAACTTTGACTTATCACATACCTTATCACATAATACCAATAAGACCCTTCAGAGAGACTATTTTGGCAAGTAATTTGCCCTCCCTGACCTGCCTGTAATCTGTGATGGCACTCTCACTTTTTCAGTGCTGAGGGGACTGGAAAAGAGACAGATGATTTCGAATTGAAAAAAAAAAAAAAAAAAGAAAAAAAGAAAAAAGTTGGTCCTTCATAGAACAATCAAACACTGATAATGCACATAATGGGTAAGTAGAAATGTTTCTGGCCATCTGCTCCTTTGTTACATCTGGGTATGGCATTCTCTGCTACTATCCTTGCACCTATTCCCTAGCTTTAGGATAAAATTTCTTCCAGGGTCATAGAGCTAGGTTCTATGGGAATTCCTGTTTTGGTTGTCTCCTAGTCCTAGGCACTGGGCAAGGTTTTTCTGAAGCTCAGAAAGCTTGCATGCGGTGTCTTGCACAAGCTGGACAAAATCTGGCAAGCAAGGGGAGATGGGACACTCAGAGACCTAACTTTCACAGAGTCATGCCAAAAAAACAGTTCATCCCCAAGCTGATGATAGAGAAAGTTAGGTACCTAGGAATAACAGCAATGTATTCTGTGAGAAACATTTAAATCTGCAGATTTAGCTCCTAGCTATCACTGGCATCATTCCCAATGTCAGGGTTAGTGACTCGTCTGGATGTGCCAGTGGCTTTGCTTTAAACCTGGGGTTGGCTTCAAAAGAACAGGGCAAAACCTAAGGAACTCCAGCTTCCCACACCAGAATAACCCTTAAATACGCTACACATTAATCTCAACACACGAAAAATAAAATTACAGTCCCCAACACCCTTCTTCTCCTTCCCCACTAGCATTTTTAGGGAAGCAAGCACCTCTTGGGCAAGTGTATGCTTTTGTTAAGTGGAGTTTTAGTTTTGATTTGGTGGCTCAACTCAGCTTTTGTTTCAGATTTCACATCAAATCCATGCAGCCTCTTCTTCTAAGCTGGAATGCCAGTTTGGGGAATGTGAGCCCTTGGACTTAATGTAATACTTTCCTTGGGCTGGCAGTTTCTTTCCCATTATGCTTTTATAAGGGAAACCCCACAAGCTGTCCATGCAGAGTCATGGGCAAGTGGGGGCAAGAACCCCATTGATGCCACCAGCTGCTGTTCCAGGTGGTGGCTGGGAAAGGATGTGGTCAGCAACTACCATCGGCTGCAGATGCCATCATCTTTAACATCACTTTACCACAGACTTCAGTATCGATGGTCATGGCCATGCACAGTGAACAGATCCATTGCTCGCTGCCCTTCCCATTGCAGCTGAAGTCTCTGGCCATCCAATCTCAGCATCTGTCAGAGCATTTCAGTGAGCAGTCTATATGACCAACATTTCATAGAGGCACAGAACAGTGAGCTCGAGATTTTGATTAATGACAGGGAGGACAACCCAGGAGCAAATGTAAAAGACTTACACCCCTTTATGAGCCACTGAGACCAGCTGCACTATTTAAACCTATGGCATGCAAGTCAGCTCACAGGTTGCCCCCATAATTGATAAGCTGGAGAGAGACTTTGGACAAGGGCATGAAGGGACAGGACAAGGGGGAATAGCTTCATATTGGCAGAGGGCAGGACTAGATGGTATATTAGGAAGAAATTCTTCCCTGTGAGAGTGGTGATAGACTGGCACGAGTTGTACAGAGAAGATGTGCCTGCCTCATCCCTAGAAATCTTGAAGTCTCAAGCTGGACAAACTTGGAGCAACCTGGACTAGCAGGAAGTGTCCCTGTGCACAGCAGGCGGTGGAACTGGACAGTCTCTTAAGTGCCTAGGAGCAGGCAGCACAGCATACAAGGAATGACACAGAGACAAGGTTTCTACTACTACATGAGTTAGCAGTGCCTTTCCTGTCGTTTGGATGTTTACCAAGCAGTAACAGAGAGCACATGCGGCATGCTCTCTTTCCGGAGGAATTCCATTAGTTTAGTTGCTGTCATTCTGCTCCCCTCTGGATAGGTCTGGGCTCAGCTGGGCATCTCTCTGCACCAGCTGCTGTCTGCTGGTCCTTAAAGGTCTAGGAGACACACCCACACAAGTCTTCGTGATCCTTGGTGTGCAGCAGACACAGGTCTTCATACACCATCTGACCAAAACTTTCACGCCAACTGTCTACTTAGGCCTTTGCTTTTTCCCATTTTCTAGCCTCATTCTTGAAACCTGTGGCAGGAGATTATGTACATGTTCCTGTGCCCTTGAATCCATTAACTGCAGCAAAGTGGTTAATTGTTTTAGCCTCTTTACGACATCACTGTTAACATAGTGCACACTCATACTTCCAGTCATATAAATGATAGTCTTTAAATAAAGAGGACGTGTATTATTGAACTATTTATATTCAAAGCTGTCTGGAGCAGAAAAAGATTCAAGTGGGCTTAAGAAAGCAACAAAAGTTAATGACTCAAGAGATAAAATACTATGTTTTAATCTATGGGGTGTGTGACAAATCCAAGAAATTAGAAGTTAAAAGGATACATGACTAAGGTGAGAGCCTCAGGACATATCTTCAGCTGCCGTAAAATTAGCGCTGTCTGGGAAGAAGCCTTGCTGTAGCTAAAACAGATGGAGGAAATGTAGAGGCTCACTGTGCCTACAGTATATATACTCATAGCTGCCTTGTGGAGGGATCCAGGTGTATCTGAGACTGATAACTACCTCTGCTCCTTACAGTCAAGAAGAGGGATTACCACGAAGGAGTGCTCCCTTGATTGCCTCAGATGCAGGGGTGCCCCACAAGGGCTCGACACCACAGGGGAACACCAAGGGGTTCATACCCTGGGCCTCTGACTTGGCATGGGGCTATCTTGCCACTTTGACCTGATGGGGGTTTTCAGTATCCACTTGTTAATGCCAAACTCTCAATCTTGATGGCAATGAAATTCTCATACCCGAAAGAATTATTTTCTGTATGCATGGCCATTTGCACAATTTCCTCTCACCTGCTGTCAGTGAACTCATATCATGGACAAGGACACACACCTTCACGGTCTCCTGGAAACCCCAGCACACTCTCCTGACCCTCAGCTGGGCCTACAGCTCCCCACAAGATACCCAGATCAGGACCTCTCTGCCAGATCAGCGTATGGGCATAGTGGGACACTTCTGCATGGAGATGCCAGGACTGGAGGTTGTATGTGAGATCCTACCGTCCCTGCCGCTACCCCATTCCCTCCCTGCATCCTGAATCCAGGAACCATTAACATGCAGGGCACCCTCTGGGTGCGCAGCTCCACCGCCTGCAGCTAGGGTGGTCAGTCAGCTTTGTGTTGGGGGACGAACAATGGTACAACACAAAAACAAGGTGAACTTGCGAGTGTTAGAAGACCTTACTTTGCAGGGGTTTTCAGCCTGTCAATCATCCAGCATATCAGTTATTCAGCTTAATTAACCTTAAAAATATGAGAGGAAATGAGGGGAAAATATAAGTGAGGACAGAAACATTTGGTTTAGGAGCCTGAGCAGCTCTAACATGCTACACTAGGAGCTTTTTTTCAGTGACAAATTTCTAATGGAATTAAAAACATTGATTCCACTACAATGGGTAGGGTGGGATAGGATAGATGGAAGGGAGATTTACAACCATCCAGTGCACCTAACTGCACCCTGCAGGGCAGAATCTTCTTTCTCCCAGCCAATTACTTTTAAAACTGTATTACACCTGCACACTGAAATCTGGAATGAAATCATTAGAGTGATTCAGAAGAAGACTTTTGCACAGGTGTTAAATGGAAACCACAAGTTGTTGCTGATGTTTTATTGTTGTAAGTAATGACTATAACATTGGCTTTGTCCCTTCGTCCCGTTTGGCTATAAGAGAGGGAGCTGGGAGATTCTTTTTGATAGATTTCTCGGACAAAAATAAAGTGCACGTGCAGCAATGTTATACCTGAAAAACGTTTATGGATAAAAGGATAAATGCTTCTACTAAAGTGAGATAGGGAAAAGGAGCAAAGAGGGGGAAAGAAACACAGAAAGAACCGGAAGTCAGGGACGGCGTTACCATAAACACCCTAGCTCCCTGCCAGCATCAGCTTAGCAGGCGGAGCATACGTGCTGCGAACTGCAGTGTGTTTGCACAGCTCCCGCGGTGGGCCGGGCGCGATTTCCAAACTGTAGACGGCTGCGTGTTGCTGCCGTCGGCCAAGGCCAGGCTGTCTTGGCCATGGGCGCAACCCTGGAGCAGCTGCAGGCGCCCAGGGTCGGCGGCTGGCGGCTGCGGGCACGACCAAGGGCAGGCGGCAGCGGCAGGCTGGTCGCTATGGGCTAGTGCTTCAGCAAGTTGGTGCAGGTGGGCAGCGCAGGAATACAGCGGCGGTGCCGGTCGTGGCTGGATGCAGACGAGGGCTGCGGGCGGCAGCCGGGGCTCGGCCGGGCGTGGGCTGGTGGCGGCGACAGGCGGCTGCGCCCGGCAAGCACAAGGGGGGCGGCCGTGCGGCAGCGGGCGCGCTCCGCTGGGCAGACAGCGATGACAAGCTGGTGTGTGGGAACGGTAAAGCAGGAAAGCAGGACTACGGAAAGGAAAAGGCAACGCGGGGGGGCGAGCGGATCCTACAGGTGAGTCCTCCCTCCCTCCTACCAACCCAAAGCAAAACGGCTCCTGTTGTGTTGCCGTTAGCTGCTTTTAGGTCCTAAGGCTGTTCCCACAACTTGATGTCCCCGGCATCCGGGCATTTGCCCCACCAGCAAGTGGGCAAGTGGCGGGGAGAGGGGAACTCACAGTCTAATGATGGAGGCTTTCTCTGCCCTGACTGGCTGCTAGAAGAAGCCTCCCTGGGGACAGGGCTGCAAGCACATATATAGCCTCTCTAAGAATATAAGGTATGTTGAGGCATAAATAAAAATCAGATTGGTCTCTCTCACTCCTTCTGGAGAATGCTCTAAAGAAATGGATCAAGATACAACTAGATTCAGATTATTAATGAAGACTGTTTTTCCAGATCTCTGCTTGAGCTTGATGTTGATTCTGTGATAAGCCCCAGCTTAGTTCTCCTTTTCTTTCTAAAAGTGGTAGTTATACCATCTGCAATTTAAAGCTGAAAAAGAATTCTACTGTTGTTCTTGATTTTTTATGCTCTCCTATATCCCCCAGCTAAGTAGTTCTCCTTTTCTTTCTAAAAGTGGTAGTTATACCATCTGCAATTTAAAGCTGAAAAAGAATTCTACTGTTGTTCTTGATTTTTTGTGCTCTTCTATATCCAAGAGCAAATCCAGCCTCCGAAATACCTCTGTGTGAGAACTATGGAAGGGCTCTTGAGATGAAACTTAGTTGCTGAACTATCATTACGTTCAACCTCTGCACCAAAGTGCATTAGTTATCACAATCCCAGATTTTTGCATATGAAAGGCCTAGCCAAGATAGGTTTGGAGTCAGTCTTCCTGTCCCTCTGTCATTTGTTAAGAAAAGATGAGAAATTAGGAGTTGCCTACTGCTGTTATGAACAGGCTCAAAATGAAAACTTAACAAAAAGAACAAGGCTAGATAACTTACAAAAACAAAGCAAAACAAACAAACAAAAACCCCAAAACAAAAAACAAACAAAAAAAGCTTGTTTATTAAACCCTGGAACAGCTAGATATAAGGTCTCAGGATAAGCCCAAGACCAGCTCAGCACACCAGAGATAGAGTTGCTAACTCTGAGCTACAGCCGCACACAGGATTCCCTTGAATACAGGTTCCACGTAAACACCTGGGCGCTGGGCACCTGGCACCTTTTAAAGTCTCTCAAACTGCCAGATTGGTGCTTTGGATCTGCGTGCCGATTGGTCCATTTCCTGGCTGCTGGTTGGTCCATACTGGGGTGCATTCTTGACCAATAATTTTGGAATTCTCCCATCTCATTGGTCAGCTTGCTCTCCAATCAGTTTGAGTTGCTGTTCTGGCTACATGATGTCATTCTCTAGAAGGTTCTGCGTGTCAGCTCAGTAGGGTATCATACCTTCCCCCATTGGCCAGTCCACACCCATACAACAGTACATTCAGTTTAACAATCTATTGATTTATAACTCATTACATTAATCAACCATGTATATCAACTCATTAACTTATCACACTGATTATATTAATTAATAATGCAAAACAGCCTATCACCTCAATGTACAAGTCATTGCCCCACCTAAAATTCAGCTTCTCAGAATCACAGAATCATGAGGTTGGAAGAGACCTTTGAGATAATCGAGTCCAACCCAGCCCTAACACCTCAACTAAACCATGGCACCCAGTGCCACATCCAATCTTTTTTTAAACACACCCAGGGATGGTGACTCCACCACCTCCCCGGGCAGACTATTCCAGTATTTGATCGCTCTTTCTGTGAAAAACTTTTTCCTAATATCCAACCTAAATTTTCCTTGTTGCAGCTTGAGACTGTGTCTTCTGGTTCTGTTGGTTGCTGATTGGAGGAAGAGACCAACCCCCACCTGGTTACAACCACCTTTCCGGAAGTTGTAGAGAGTGATGAGGTCACCCCTGAGTCTCCTTTTCTCCAGGCTAAACATCCCCAGCTCCCTCAGTCATTCCTCATATGGCTTGTGTTCCAAGCCCCTCACCAGCCTNAAATGAAAACTTAACAAAAAGAACAAGGCTAGATAACTTACAAAAACAAAGCAAAACAAACAAACAAAAACCCCAAAACAAAAAACAAACAAAAAAAGCTTGTTTATTAAACCCTGGAACAGCTAGATATAAGGTCTCAGGATAAGCCCAAGACCAGCTCAGCACACCAGAGATAGAGTTGCTAACTCTGAGCTACAGCCGCACACAGGATTCCCTTGAATACAGGTTCCACGTAAACACCTGGGCGCTGGGCACCTGGCACCTTTTAAAGTCTCTCAAACTGCCAGATTGGTGCTTTGGATCTGCGTGCCGATTGGTCCATTTCCTGGCTGCTGGTTGGTCCATACTGGGGTGCATTCTTGACCAATAATTTTGGAATTCTCCCATCTCATTGGTCAGCTTGCTCTCCAATCAGTTTGAGTTGCTGTTCTGGCTACATGATGTCATTCTCTAGAAGGTTCTGCGTGTCAGCTCAGTAGGGTATCATACCTTCCCCCATTGGCCAGTCCACACCCATACAACAGTACATTCAGTTTAACAATCTATTGATTTATAACTCATTACATTAATCAACCATGTATATCAACTCATTAACTTATCACACTGATTATATTAATTAATAATGCAAAACAGCCTATCACCTCAATGTACAAGTCATTGCCCCACCTAAAATTCAGCTTCTCAGAATCACAGAATCATGAGGTTGGAAGAGACCTTTGAGATAATCGAGTCCAACCCAGCCCTAACACCTCAACTAAACCATGGCACCCAGTGCCACATCCAATCTTTTTTTAAACACACCCAGGGATGGTGACTCCACCACCTCCCCGGGCAGACTATTCCAGTATTTGATCGCTCTTTCTGTGAAAAACTTTTTCCTAATATCCAACCTAAATTTTCCTTGTTGCAGCTTGAGACTGTGTCTTCTGGTTCTGTTGGTTGCTGATTGGAGGAAGAGACCAACCCCCACCTGGTTACAACCACCTTTCCGGAAGTTGTAGAGAGTGATGAGGTCACCCCTGAGTCTCCTTTTCTCCAGGCTAAACATCCCCAGCTCCCTCAGTCATTCCTCATATGGCTTGTGTTCCAAGCCCCTCACCAGCCTTGTTGACCTCCTCTGGACGTGCTCCAGCGCCTCAACATCCTTCCCAAACTGAGGGGCCAGAACTGGACACAGCACTCAAAGTGCGGCCTTACCAGTGCCAAGTACGGGGGAAGAATGACCTCCCTGCTCCTGCTGGCCAGCTGCTATGAATAAAGCTCCTGCTGTGTTCGTAACACTGCTGCTGGGCAATTCATGCTTTTCCCTTCTTGCACTAACATTCTGACCAGTAACAAAAGAGCAAAACTGGTGTTTTACAGAGAAAACTAGACTTTGTTGAGGTACAGAATGCTCTGCTCTTGTCAAGTCCCTTCCAAGATGATTTATCACTTGTTGCACATCTGCCATCTCCCATGGGTCCCCTGAGAGCTGTCACTGCTCTCATCTGTTGTCATTGAAGAAGATCTTACGCTTCAGAGATGGTAGTGATGGCTAGGACTCAATAGATACGTCTGGTCAGCTCTTTCATTGCTTTAATTTTTGGATCCTTTAGAGGTCCAAGGCAATGTTATTTGTTCCTGAAGATTCTGGGCACCAGTGCCTGCCCTGTGACTTAATGCAGGAAAGGTTTTTGGGCACTGTGTTCCTTACTGTTCTTGTGCTTATAGCCACGTCTGCTGTCAGGCAAAAAAAATGTGACCTGGGTGAATGCGTTTCATGTCTCCAAGGCAAGTGACAGTATTTCTGTGTCACATTTGAACATAGAAAGGGGCTATTTTGTCCATAATAAGTGTCTATTTTAGTCTCTGAAGCTCTGATTTCAGACAGCTGATTTAACAGTTCAGTTTGCTGATGACTTTGTGTATGAAGCCAGTTTCTTCCCATAAAATGACATGTTTTCAAGCCAGCCTCTGAACTCTCAGGATTAGCCTGGTTTTGGCATGCTAGAATCACATTGTTCTTCCTCCCGTTTAAGAATAAAATCTTGAAAAAACATTTCTACAAAGCAGAGTTGTAGTTCATTCATCTGTCTCTCCTTGGGCTTCCACCAAAGCTTGCTTATATATTTGTCTCTTTACACAGCACCTTTTTAAGGTTCCCACCCCAGTTTTCTCAAACAGCATATAAGCTTTTTGGAGGTAAGAGTTTTTACTTTTTTTTTTTTTCCTTGTAGGAATTTTTCCCCTTTTTATTGCTACAGAACAATAAGGACTTAGTACTTCAGAGAGACAGAAGAAGTTGCCAAGCTTAAAGGAGGAGGGCATCTGGCTGTACTTCTTTTACCTGAAGGTTTCTCTCGGAGGGGCAGAGACATCTCAAGAACTGGACTGGGAAAAAATGAGCTGGGGCAGCTGCTAGCTCTCTCTCTGTCTCCGTCTCTGGCTCTTGGCTTCAGAGGGGAAGAAGGCTGTGATCAATGTGGGAAGAGCCCACTGCGGGGTTTGGTCTCCTGCTGCCTTCTACCTTGAGTGGAGCTCTGCTCGTAAGAGCGGCCATTGCACTTAATAGCACCCTGCTTTACCAAACAAAGAACCCTTTCACCATCTGCACAGGTACCTCAGGAGAAGCCCCCGGGATCCCCAAGCCCGGTTCCCCTCACAGTGAATGTCTCTCTGGGGTGTTCTGGAGCCGGGCTGCTGCTGGCCAGTCCCCCTGGCGTTCCTCTGCCACTGCTCTGGGTTTTTCACTACACTGTAGCCACACAACCCCTGCCTGCTGGGAGGGTTCCAGATGCAGCTGCAGAGTGTCTGATAGATCTCATCTACTGCTCCAGAACTTTGCCATCGGCAAAGAGCAGGCTGCCGTGGCTATGGACACACAGCTGTGGGTTCTCTGGGTCGTATCACAGTGGCTGTGGGCGGTGGTGGCTGCAGCTACAGCATGAGAAACACGGCGGTGGTGTGGGCAGCACCTGCTCTGTCTGGGAAGCAGCAGAGCACCGGGTGGTTGCAGTGATGAGCTGCCTCACAGTAACAATGCGGGTGAGGACAGGGAAGCAGGACCACATGGAGAAAAAGGCAAGGAGAGAAGGATGGCCAAGCTGACCCTCCGAGCTAGCCTCTGATCCCTCCAAGAAACCCAAATCAAAAATAACCAGCTAGCTGGTTTTATCTACTAAAGCTCCTCCCACAGCCTGATTTCTGGGCATTTTTTCCTAGGCATCCCGGACTCTGCTCTGCTGGCTAGTGGGGAGTTGCTCACAGCCCAGCGGTGGAAGGTTTCTCTCCCCTGGCTGGCTGGCAGGTGAAGTCCCCTTGGAGACAGGGCTGCTAGCACATGTACAGCCCCTATCCTCCACCTGAATCTTTCACCTCATGCATCACATATGTTGAGACATAAATAAAAATCAGATTGGTCCCTCTCAATGTAACACCTGAATTATGACAGTCTGCTGCTCTATAGCAATATCACACTATGACTAAATCACTCTCTTTTAATTACCTTTTTTGTCCCACTGAAGTTTAACCACTTCACATATAAACACATCTCGATTTCTTACTTTACATCTTTGCAATGAATGGAAAAAATGAATGGCATTCTCATTTCTCCCTTTTTACCCCTGAACACCATATTAAAAAATGGAAGTTTTGTAACACAATCCTCAAATCCAGGTAGAGAGTAAGAAATTACTTGCCCTATATATGTACCACACAACATAAGTCAAAAATCAGTTGCTGGAGTACAGCTAATGTATCCTTCTACACAAAATGCAAGACTTAGGCAGCACATAGGCAGATACTGTTAATTAAGGCCCACCACGGTCCTCTCAGACAGCACTAGGTCTTCAACCATGGAGATCGGCAGCATGGATACCTGTTTCTCCCATAATAAATAAATGGGAGTCTCAGATCTGACACAAAACACAGCTGAATTTGGTCTAAATTTACCTGTCATAAGCAAAGGCACTGCCTGCTCAAGACAGAGGAAAGAACAAAATGTGTCTTGCTGAGCATTTTGGATGGATTAAAGAGCTAATGCTCTTAATCTGCAAAATGATAGAAACCCACAAAAGCAAATCTTCAGTCATAGGTGAAGTGTTTCTTGGGCAGCTGTGATTTAGTCTTCTGCCCCACCTTCCCTCCCCGCAATTTGGGTAAGATTTTGACAATGCAGAATTAAAAATTAAGAAACTGATGAGAGGGTATCTGACATGAGCTATTGACCAATTAATGCAGAAGGTAAAAGGTACACTTGTGTCCTGAAAATTGTCTGTAAGTGTACAGGTATGCCACCTATGTACAGCAAAGCTATGTTGTCTTAGTTGTCTTCAAACTTGGGCTCCTTAATTAGAGCAGAGAAACACCATTGTCAAAAGAAAAGTACTAACTAGTATGTATGACTCTGAGGCTTTAAGTATAGACACCCAAACCAAGCCAAGTCTTCCTGTTACTGCTCTGCGTTTTGCATCAGGTCCCTCTGTGCCCATGAGCATGGTGGGCTGTGATGCTGGAAGTGCACCCTGTCATCTGTCTGACCCCAAGAGGAGCTGTAGGAGGGAACTGTAGCTGACTGAAAGATCATCCTAGGGACAGGGCAGCACCGTGCAAGCCAACATAATCAGAAAACTGATGTTGGGCTATGAAATCCCTTCTGGATTCCTGGAGCTTAGGAACAGAGGTTGCAGCTGCTTGCACACACTGCTCCAGCATGAGGTGGTGTGGGAGCACAGCACATCAACACTGCCCATGCTGTTTGGGGCAGTTCACCCCTCAATCCCATGGCAGCAGTCTGTGAATCCTGCCTGCAGCAGTTGCTCAGGTGACCTAAAGAGCACTGTATCACTGCCACACTGGATGCAGCAGCATCTCTTTCAGGAAATCAAAGATAAACCAGACAAATTTCCATACAGATCCAGGCTGCATCTCTGTACTGGTTTTGGCTGGGATGGAGTTACATTTCTTCCCAGTAGCTGGCGCAGTGTTGTGTTTTGGATTTGGTATGAGAACAATGTAGTTAATAACACATTGATATTTGTGGGTGCTCAGTAGTCTTTACCCTAAATCAAGGCCTTTTCAGTGTCCCATGCTCTACCAGTGAGAAGGTGCACAAGGAGCTGTGAAAGAGCATGGCTAGGACAGCTGACCCAAACTGGCAAAAGGGACAGTCCACACCATAGAGCATTCTACCCTAAGGGGGAAGTTGTCCAGGAGTCAATGATTACTGCTTTGGGAACAGGCTGTGCATCAGATAATGGAAGGTCAACAACTGTATTGGGCATCACTTGTTTCTCTTGGGTTTTAGTCCTCTCCCGCTTGCTCTCCTTTTTGTTACTATTATTATCATTATTATAAGTAGTATTACTAGTATTTTATTGTATTTTGTTTCAATTACTAAATTGTTCTTAACTCACAAAGGTCAGTGTTTCTTTCTGATTCTCCTCCTCACTGGGAATGTGATGGGGGGTGTGAGCAAGCAGCTGTAGGGTGCTTAGCTGGTGGCTGGTGAGGATTAAAGCATGACAACATCCTGTACAGTTCTCCACACACCACCTGTGCCACTCTAAAATCTCAACAAAATCCATGAAAGGTACTCAAATGTGAGAGTAGCAAAATCTTGGAGAGTCTGTCAAAGACTGCACATTTGTTTACCCAAGTTTTCTCTGTGAGGGGTAGGCACAAACAGACAGAAAACCAGGGAGTATCTGCAGGAGCAGAGGCAGAAGTGGCATCACCTGACTGACACGTTACAGGTCTGTTCTCTCTGAATCTTGGAATTAAAAGAAGAGTACCCCAGGCTTCTAAGTAAATTACAGAGTTTTTAGATATCTGTAGCACTTTTCAGAATTAAATTTTCACCTGAGTTCAGTAGAACTTCCTATAAAGCCTACACACTGGATTTTGCCTCTTGTAGTGCTGGAGATTTTGCTGTTGCCATGTCATTTAGTCAGAAGTACTGTTAATCTGATACATGTTAGTGTTTTTCCAGATTTATGTTGCTGTAGTACTCAACTTCATTACTTGAACATGTACTTGAACAACCACCCAGTTCTAGTACAGGATACCCTTGGATAAAATACAGGGGATCAGAACAAGAACAAACCCAAATAAGTTGTTTTCTATACTTGCAGAGACTGTGACAAGCTTCCTTACAGCCATCAGATGGAAATGGCAGGCAAACTATGTTCTTGTCATCAGCCCACAGCATTGCATCACAAACCTCTGAAAAAGCCTGGTGATGTTGCTTTCAAGAGGAGTTCAAACAGAAAAATATTTTTGGTGTAAATGCAAATATCAGTGCAGTCACATTAAAAATTGTTTCCTTGATTAAAAGGTGGTTCTAGCCACTAGAAGAAAAAAGGACAATCGTACTTCATGTTCCTGGCAGGTTCTGCAGCAGAGGAGAGAGTCATTAATCCTGTTTAAATTTGCTAGAACCATAAACATATACAGGCATAAAATATAATCACTTGTGTTTTTCTTTAAAGGTCCAGGAATCAAAGTGTTGGAAATGATCATCCGAAAATCACTGGGCAACCACTTTTGGCATATATAGAACTTTTGATCTTTTCAGAAAATTAACAAAATCAGACATTCAATTTGTGATTGAACAGAAACTGTGTAAAGTGATCTAGGTTTTGCATTGGTTTTAGGAGGAATTAGGTTTTATTCTAAGGAAAGCAAGACGTTTTTTCCAAGCTAGACCAATGTTATATTCTTATGTAATTTTTTTCTTAATTTTGTTCAATTTAATGATGCTATTCACTCTACAACTCTTGGATTGGCAAGGGGTCACCTCTTTTCCTTCAAAGCCCACACCCTGTCCTCCTTGCTGCTCAGAATGGTTGCTCAGAATTTGCTGCCCTGGCGCTGCCCACCCTGTCCACCCAGCCTGCTCTTCTCATGGTGCAGACCATGCAGTGGGTGGTTTTGAGGTGCATAGCAAGCTACTGTGGTTGGCAGTGGAGAGGCACAGGGAGCTTCTCTACCCCAAGACAGCCTGGTACTGGATGTCCCAGTGCCTGAGGAAGCTTTTTCACCTCAGTGCTCACATATGCCTGCTGTGCTGCAATCTTCCACACCAGTAAAACCTCCCAGAGTCTTCAGCCCCTGCCATGCAGAGCAGCCATACTGCATGCAACACTCATGCTATTTCAAACATATTTGTGTGCCCCCCACCAGGCTGTTGCAAGGTGAAAAGGCAAGAAAAATCACCAAAATGTTTAATTATGCCACTACAAGGGCTTTCCAGAGAACCTGAGCATGCTCTAACCTGTACACGCCAGTGGTGTCTTTCCCACGGGAGGGAGGCTCCAAGTGTGCTTTTAACTGTGCTATCTCTTCCACAGGGTGGGGATGCCCAGGATCCCTAGCCCCTACCTGGCGTGGCAGCCTGTGAGGGGCCGCCGGACAGTGCTCCCCAGAGCTGCTGCAGTCAGAAACCACAGACCAGTCCCCTCCGACAGGTAACTGATTGGATTAGGAGTCCTGTCTGACAGCTTGTCTGCTCAGCCGCACAGGCTCATCAACCTCTCTGTCCTGCCTGCTAATAAACTCAGCTCGTGGGACCATTCTGCTTGATGATCTCTCCTTGGGGAGATTTAAGGCTTTGCTCTGTGAAAACTACTTGGAGTCTATTAAAATTACAGCTCTGCTGTTGTCATATTGTCCCAGAGAGTCATGGGAGGTGCCTGTCACCCAGGTGGAGGTGACTATTACATATTCAAGTGAAAAAACAACCCCAGCTTTGGGAAGAGAGGCATTCCTGGCAGCAAACAGAATGGAAGCTGTTTATCTGGAATAAGGGATGAGCCTGAGGAAAGGAGACACAACAGTATATCACTGCACCCTTGCTCTGCTGCTGAATACACCTGTGATGCCTTTGTTGAAGGGATTAAGCAAATGGACAACTGTTGTTCCTGGCCTCTAGGTCATCAGCGCTATGCTGCTGCTTCTGCTCCTCACCTGCGGGTGATGCCAACTGGCTGCAGGAGCCCAGTGATGGGCACCTGTTGGGAAAACTGCCTACTCCACAACTTTGGAATTTAGCCGTGGCAGAGTTCGCTGCTTTCAGGATGAGATTCTGCTTCAGTATGCCTACATATACTGGCAGTGATTCATAAAGGACACTGCCTGAATAAATCAGAAGACAGCAATTGTGGGATGTATAGTATCTATAGAGGACATATTAAAAAGTCACGATTTTAATTCTTTTATTGGATTCACCTTTGGAGACCTAAGGGGAGGTGTTGGAATCCAGGGCACAGAGAATGTTTCTCTGCCTGTTTTAGGAAGCCCTGATCCTCAGCAGAACACTGCTTTTAACCTTTATCCCTGGAAAAGGTTACCAAAACTTTGGGATGAGTTAGAGCACACAGGTCTGAATTAGACAGTAGTATGTAGTAGCAGTAGTTTATCACAGGGTGAAGGATTTAGGGTTTTAGGATTTTCATATGAGAGTGAATAGGATACAAGATGGAGGATTTGGGGCGTTGTCTCATCTCTTTCTTGTTCCTCTTCGGCTCCATTTTCTGTAGTACTGGTGGCACAAAGTTATTGGTTAGAGTAAGTGGTAGTGTGGATGTTACATGAATAGACTAGTAGAAGTTATTGGTAGAAAAGTAGAAACAAAGTACATGTTAGAAAGTAATTGTATTAAACAGCTTTAAAAGGCCTTGGGTTTGGGTGTTTGGGGTCCATTTTGTGCCTTGCTTCTCACACGCTGAGTCTAGTGTGTAGACGGTGTGCTGAACTTAAGATAAAAGAAAAGTAAACAACAGCCTGAAGACCAAGAAATCAAGAGTCCTGCTTGTTCTTCATCCTTGGCAAAGAACTCTGCAGGGGAACCCCCTCCAAGGGGCCCAGGGGGTGGGTTCCCACTCTTGCCAGGACCACCAAAAACCCAGCAGGGAGGCAGCCTGAGAAGAGCTGAATGCAGAAAAACAAATTTAAATCTTCCAGGCTGTAAAGCTGCTGTGGCTTTTGCCTCAGCCACCATAATGAAATGACCATAAGCTCCAATATTCTTTGTTGTTTAAGATAAAAAAGTGAGTAAAAGTAAGATTAATGAATGCAGAGTCTCAGGCTTAGTTGATGCAAAATATTACAGTGAGATTTCAAGTTTTGTTTTCATTGAGCAGCCAGCAGGGGCAAATTCTGAATTAGTGTTAGGCTTGGGAGGACCTTCCAGCATCCTGGTATCAACAAGGCATCAGAAACATTTGGGCCATTCAAATGTCCAGAACATTCATGATGCACTTGAAAAAACTCAGAAAGAATGAAATGTGTGTCTGATCAGGCAGATTAAATTATATAAATAATTTAAAATTATGGACAAACAGTCTTAGCAGCTACAGAGATCTGCTCTTCCCTTTGCCAAGGCCTGCCTATTTCTTTCCCAGCAGAGCCACCCCGATAAAACTTTACCCTAATGCATAATCCTGTCTGGAGAGTTGGGTTTGTGTCTGGAGGCTGTCCCCGTGTGTGCTCTCACCCACAGACTTTGCAGTTTGTAGTGCTGTCTTGGAATGATTCATAATGATAAGGTATCCTAAAAATCACCTGATGCTTGAAAATTGTTCTTGTATCTTTAAGACCCGGCAGTTGGGAATCTTCGTGGGGGAAAGTTGGCTTTTGTGCAGTGTTTTTAAAAAGCTGCCCATCCAGGCTCTGGCTCGTTTGTAGCTCAGGACAGGGTTTGTTTTTCTGGCAGTTTACTTGGTGCTCAGGCAAAGGTTTCTTTTTTTTGTTTTGTTTTGTTTTGTTTGTTTGTTTGTTTGTTTGTTTGTTTGGTTTGGTTTGTGTTAGTTTTGGGTTTGGATTTGGATTTTTTTTGGGTTATTTTGTCCATGGTTTGAAAAAGCTGCAGTGGTGATATTTGGGGGCTGCTTGAAGGAGAATTCTGCTGCTGCCTGTTAAGGAGGTGGCATCACCATTAACTGCATTGAACTCGGAGGAGGACACCAGGAGTGACCCCAGCATAGCCGCCCTGCTTTGACTACTGCTGCCAGGAGAAAGATGGGGGGAACAGAGAACAATAAATATAGGACTTCGTTTTTGCTTACCACTTTGCAATCTTCCTCTTCACATACTTCAGATACTTAGCTAAGAAATGCAAAAGCCAAGTACTGACTGTCACTGTGTTATTTCAAGTTTTCACCAATTCAGAGAGACAAACTCAGGTCTTGCAGCTCAGGCGCAAGGCCTCAGTGCACACTCTGCACAGCTCTGCCTAAATTTAAAATTCAGGACCCTTTACTTCTTGGACCCTTTAGCTGCCTTGTTGCTGTCACAATTGTCACCACCAAGAGGACGTGCTCACACCATTAATGCTATTCGAGCTTTAAAATCAACACGTATTCACATCTGTTGTATAATTTCTACACATCCTTACACATAGGTCTCGAAAGTAAATTTCAAGGGGGAAAAATTGGATTCTTTCATTATTTCCCGTATGCCATATTTTCACATTGGCATAAGGGGAAAACATAATTGTGGAAGACATCATACTTTTAATCAAAATCTTAACTGAGATTAAGATTTATTTCTTAATAAGAAATATTAATCCCTGAGATTAAGATTAACTTAATGAATAAACTGGCCACAATTTGGGTACTGCCTGTTTTCCCCATTTGCCTTATATTCAGTGTAAAACACAATAAAAAATGAGTATGAATTTCCATCTTCTGGGATGTGGAAAACAGCATGATCCTCAAAGCCCACAGTACTTTGGCCACAATGATATCTTGGTGAGACTGTGTCTCTCTAAGTGTAAGAACAGCAGCTTCAGCTGGTGAGCAGCAGTGGCCATTAAAATGATGGCATGTGCAAATGTGTTGGGGAAGATGAAAGAGGAAAGCCTTATAATTGTGACTGTTTAGACTTCGCGAATATGAAATATATAAGTGAAATAGAATTAAAGGCAAGTTTCGATGTCTCAGAAGCCAAGCCTCGGTTACTGAACAACCAGAAAACAATAGAATGGCCAGCTGAAGGTAATCCCCTCTTGATGAAACAATGCTCTCCTCCTCACCAAGAGCCCAAGGGTCAGAGCAGACCCTACCCGCTTGGTAAGAGGGGTCCAAAGAGTGATTTTTAGGGTTTAAAATATAACACAGTATGGTAATGTAATGATTCTTATAGGCTGTATGTAAATGCTCTAGGATTTGTATCTTGTACTAGATTGGTTAGTGTAAATGAGAATATTTGTATAGAAGAAGATTTAATGCACTATAACGGGAACTTCACTCTCTTGTTCCTGCTCTTACTCTTACTTCACTTGCTCTCACTCTTTTACTTTTACACTCTTACTCTCTTGATCTACTCTTTATCTCTCTTCTCAGTCCTGCTCTGAGCTGCAGCTGGCAGCTCTTAGCAGGGCCCCTATACCCACACCCTAAGCAATAAACTGCATGCTCCAAGACTAGCCTGGACTCCAGAGATCTCTCGTCTCCACCTGTCCCATCACCGACCATCCACATATCTACACAAATGGATCACAATATTTAGAAAACAACATTCAGCTGATCCATTGCAGCATTTTGATTTTTCTGTAATTGTCTTTCTAAGAAGACTTAAAATGACTACATAGTCAAATTACTGCATGGCTGCAGAACTGGTTGTAGCTGCACTGTCATATTTTGATAACTCTTTCAAGGAAATTACCTCTTGGATATTTCTGTTGTGACATGCTAATGTTTTTGCTGTGGCACCTGTCCATGGCAAGGGGGATTGGAGTAAGTGACATTTAAAGGTTCCTTCTAACTCAGGCTATTCTATTATTTGGTAGAAGGTCAATGTAGTTAGTATTCCACTTCCAGATGTCATGTGAATTTTGGTTAAAAAGCAACGCAAATTCACATATTTTGTTACATTCTAGTATGAGTTTGGCATTGGGAAGGGTAACCTGGTGGCAGGAAAACCTGTATAGCTGTGTTTTGGCATCAAAATAGCCTTATACGCCTCAGATCCATGAAGCCCTCATAGCTTAGTGACAGGAGAAACATGCACACTTGATGTTGACTTTAATTATTCATGGGAATGTGGTGCAGAATATCTTAGGGAGCAGTAGTAGGACAAAGCCTTGGATTTGGTTGAACATTGGATACTTGTACGTCCGGCCTAGGGCAGTTGAAGTACCTTGAAGTTATTACTATCTCCATGCTAATTTGTGGGAGGAATTGGAGTCCTTAAAAGTGGTTGCTCGCAGACAGCTATCTATATCTAGTGACCCTCTAGACACTGCATGAGTTGGTACTATCAGTGCCTGACCATCCTCACAGCAAAATTTCTTACTCCTATCAGTCTGGTTATAGCTTTTAATTACTAAGTATTTAAAAGCTTTGGATAGAAGCAGGCATTCTTAAAACTCTACAAATGAGTACTTATTAACCACTTAGTAGCAATCTGAGCAGAAGATGATCTCCATGGTAGCATGTGGTGGCCTATTACCATGGGAGCACATTCTGAGAAGCAGAGATGCCCTCTTCTTCCCAGGAGCATCACACGCAGTCTGTGCGCTGTGGGCTCAGCAGAGCCAGTGATGGGTGGCTGATGGGGAGCCAACAACTTTACCATGTGTTGTCGCATGTTGCTCAGACCACATCTCCTGTGGTGTGTGGCAGTGAGTGATAAAAGTGTCTGCCACTGGCAGCAGCAACGTAAGTTTTCCCTGCTACCTTCCCCCTAGCTGCAGGTGCAGTGTGCTGCATTGCAGCTCCACAACAAAACAGCAGTACCACAGCTGCTCCATGCCTGATGTCGATGGACCTGTCAACGGTGTTGAAGACATTGTCTTGGAGACCTCTGCAGTCCCTCCACCAGATTGAGATTGAGACCTGTTTTAAAGGGAAAATACTCTGAATTCTGCTAATCTGACCTTGCATAATGTGGCTCTTTAAAGGAAGAGAGCCTTTCACAGAAGGTAGTTTTGCCAAGTGGAGGAGGGAGGGGGAGAGGAGACTCGAGGAGACTCGAGGAGACTCGAGGAGAAGAGA
>VWZP01004290.1:220089-234892 GCA_013396995.1 Dicaeum eximium
GAGGAGAGGAGAGGAGAGGAGAGGAGAGGAGAGGAGAGGAGGCTCAAGTCACAGTCCAAGACAAACAGTTTCTGGGGTTCGTCCCTTAATATGAATAACGACAGGTGTTCCATCCCTTGATACAAAATGGATCAGGAACAGATCTTAAACCCTTTGCTGTTCACACACCCTTTCACTCAGTCACCCAGCAGGCAGCTCTTGGAGGGGCACCCTATCTTCTAGAATACTCTGGAGCAAGTCCAGACCTGTTCTATCGCTGGGAAGAAGGTTCCTTGGTGCTCAGATTGTGTGCTCTGATCATGTGTGGTGGCAAATCCTGGTCCAGCCACACTACTGCATTCAGAGTGAACCTGAAGGGCAGCCCAGGCACACTGGAGAGTTAGTGCAGGTGTTAGGGGTTGGGGTTTTTTTCTTTCTTTGTTACTTGTGGATTTTTTTTTCTCCCATTGAGACAGTGGGGAGGGGGAAGTCTTCTGGTTTTTGGGAGTTTCCTCTCGGGGAGGACAGAAATACCAATACTGCGAGAATAGAGGCCGGTAAAAGATGAGGGCTGGGGGGTTGGGGACTCTCGCTCTTTGGCATCAGAGGAGGACGGCCAGGCTGTTGGTTACTGGGGGAAGAATTCACCAGCACTGCTGGAGCTCAGCCCTGACGGACCTATCACCATCTGCTCGTGTGCCCCCGGAAATCCTGAACTTCACCTGTCCCTGCCCTGCTCAGAGCCCGGCCGCTGCTGTCCCGCCCCTGCTGTTTCTTCGGTACTGCTCTGTTTTTCTCCATGCTATAGCTGGCACTGGCCCGCAGTTCCAGCCAACATCGCGGAACTTCTGATGCATCTCGTCTACCACCCTGGGATTTTTGTTCATTCCTGCCGGCTGTGACGGTAACTGCACCGAAGGGGAAAGTGCGGGCAGCCAAAAAAGCTTTTACTGGGTCCCTGGGTCTGTTTGTTGTTAATGCCATAGTTATTGTTGTTTTGTTTGCCTTCTTATACATACTACTAAAGAACTATCATTCCTATTCCCATATCTTTGCCTGAGAGCCCTTTAATTTCAAATTTCTAATTATTCGGGGAGAGGGGATTTACATTCTCCATTCCAGGGGACATTTCTGTCTTCCTTAGCAGACATCTGTCTTTCAAAACAAGACAGCAGGTTGCTGCAGTTGTTCTCCTGGGATGTTGATGGGAAAAGGTCTTGCAGTGGACAAGAATGTTGGGTAAATTGCTTCAAGGGGACAAAATCTGGGACCAACGCTGGGGCCGCCAGCCCCCACAGCCTCTCTCTCCTCTGGTTCCCGAGCCACCTCTGTTCCCCATCTTCCTCCTGGAATTTCAGATCAGAGACAATAGCAGTGACCCTCTCTCAGTCTAACATATGAAGTGCAGATCCCAGGCACCTGAGGCTCATGCCAAGGCTACCAGAGCTTGACCACCTCATGGAGTCCCTGCCTGGTTGTCTGGCATGGGCCCTCCATGCTGGGAAGCTGCCGGCCTCTGGGGAGCCACCTTACCGCCTGCCGGCCTGGCACTTTTATCATGCACAGTAAGAGGAGACATAATCAATTCCCCAGTTGGCACTTTGCACTGAATACACACTTTTTCAGTCTGATAGCAGGACTAAATTAGTTATTTAGCAATGAGACCCTAATTTAAAGTGAGCAACTGCCCTGACAAGGATCATTGTTCAAGGCTGTCCCCGCTTTGCTTTCAGATGAGAGGCCCACCAATCCATGGAAGGGGATAAATAGACAATTAGAAAACAGATATATTTTGTTAGTTCTACAAAGCTCCCTGGTGCTGTCAGGCTCACAATAAAGGGGGCTCTGGTAAATTGGTGGGCAATGAAAGCCAGCTGTACAGTCATCACTCCTATAGACACAAAGCCATATGTGGCCATTTACAGAACATCCTTGAAAATAGATGGAGCCAATAAGACCAGGGGGAACTAAAAAAACTTGACAAAGTTGGCTGCTCTTCATTTAACAAGAATAAAATATCTAATGGTGTGTAATAGAAGCCATCAATCACTCCTGGGTACAGAACAGGTTTAATGCTCTATTTTTAACTATTAATGCAAGTTTTTATTAATCTGTAATAAGCCAGCAATTCGTATCTTCTGTGTGCAGCACGGTGGTGTTGTGCAAGGATTCACAAAAGCCAAGGGTGGGAGACACATACATGATAAAGAAAGAAGACCAAAGGTGGGAAACTGCCTCTTCAAAGACAATGAGATATCTGTGAGCACTTCCTAGCAAATATTCCATTTAGGCTTGCAAGCAAGATGACATCTCTTCTTTTCACTTAGTTACTTTTACTCTTTCTAGGCAAGGACACATGAATTTGATGTTAGGGAAAGTCCTTCAACTACATGCTTACTACTAATAAATATTTGTAGTGCTTTTCCTAAGGAGATAAGGGTTAGGAAGTTGAAAACTCCTGACAAGTCCTCAGTTCTGCAAAGTGGGACTGTGGTATGGAGCTCAGCACTGAATCCAGGCAACAACACATGGAAGTCAGGCATGAGATGGAGCCAAGTCATACCACACATTTGCCTTCAAGGTGCCCATGGCATATGCATACCACTGCTGAGTCATCACAGCTATTCTAAGAAACTACTTCTTCATGTAAGCAATCAGCCAACCAATCAGCAATGCCAAGTTTCATCAAAATAAACGCAAATGATTTTGCCTTAGTGACCACTGCTATTAAACAGGAGAAAGCTGCTACAATGCTTGGAAACTGGTATTTAATAACCATGGAGCCATGGCCCCCTCACGAGATAAAAGCATGTATCAGCAAGTCAGATTGTACTGGTTGTGCACAAGTGCTCAGACTCCACCCTGTAATGCTGGGGTCTTTGCCTGCACTTAGAGATAGCATATGCTGCAAGGTAACTGTCTACTCTCTTGCCTATTTTTAGTTGCTTCCATAGGACAAGGATTGTAATTTATTTTACAGAATAGCAAATGTCACATCCTATGAGTATATTGTTGTACAAAATGCGATATAGTAACTGGAGAAAAGTGACCTTCCATAATGGAAGTGTCCTATAGAACTAATAGAAAATGATAACCAATAGCTTTAACCAGATAATTATATACCTCTTCTAGAACAGTTTTAAAGCCAAGGACATCTCTATCCATAACACTGTGCACTTCGGGCTTGTTAGGTGTGTGCCTTTCTTTTTTTCTCTTTCTGTTCCATTACAGCCAAATTAATCTAATCTCTGTCTAAAAAAATTCACATTGGTAATGCCAGGGATTCAGACACAAGGCTTAACCTTTTGACTGTGATTGACCAGTTTCTCCTTTCTGCATGTACCTCAAGCTTAGAAGATTCCAGTCTTCCAAATCTAGCTTAATTTATCGTAAACCTATTATGTTTTCTTTTCATTGGGATTGCTGACTGAGTAACAAATACAGAATTCTTTATATATGTCTACAGCCACACATGAATGCAGATTTGATATGTCCTCTACCAGTGTAGAGTGCTATCCTGAACTGAAGCCAATTTTGTGAGGGCTTTTTGGTCTACTTTTGAAAGATTTCAGCAGCTGCATGTGGTAATGGTAGTAACTAAAATGCACACCTCCTGATGCATAGTTATCTGTGTCAGAGCAGAATAATCATTTAGTTTCTGGGAACCTACAAAATACTTCTAGGGAAAAAAACCCCATGGCTTAGGACACATCCACTGTTCAATGCCAATATAGCTACCTGAAACAGAAAACAAGCCTCCATTTAGCGGCAGAATGAGGACAGAAAAATGAGCACATTCACAGCATTAGGAAGAAATGGGCATTCTTGCTTTGACAAGCTAAGCCAGAGGATAGAAACCATTTTACACCCACACATCCCTGAAAATTTTAGAACAGTCTCCAAATAAGGGTCAGAATAACAATACACAACACAAGTCAGCAGTCCCATTTTTCCAACATAAATATCTATGCGCCCAGACATGAAGAAGCATGGGTTCTGTCTCAGATTTTCATGTTTTTCATGATAGCTAGTAATACTTTGTTTTGAGAGGGAAAAAACACTGATTTCATAGAGCTACCAAATATTGCCCACATATATTTCCTGTCAGCAGACTCAGCTACCTGCATCTGCATCAGGGTTTTTCCATTGCCTTAGAAATCCCTCATGCTTACTTCTCTGGTAGAAAAAAGCAAAAGTTTTTATAAACTGAGCTTCCCATATAAATTTAGGACAGGATGTCAGAAATCTGGGAGTTGGAAAGAACCCTGGAAATCATCCACTCCAACTACTTGCTCGAGCAGGGCCACCAGGACTGTGTCCAGTTGGGTTTCAGAGATCTCCAAAGATGGAGACTTCACTGGGATGGTGCTCACCTTCACAAAGAAAAAGGGTTTGCTGATATTCAGAAGGAATCTCCTGTGCCTATATGAGTGCCCATGGTCTCTGCTCCTGTTACTGGGCACCACTGAAGAGAGCCTGGCTCCCTCATCATCATTGCTTCCATCACTTACTTATATACATGGATAAGATCCTCCTGAGCCTGCTCTTCTCCAAGCTGAATAGTCCCAACTCTTTCAGCCTGTCCTCACAAGAGAGATGCTTCAACCCCTTCATTGCCTTTGTGGTTGTGGGAGGCCCAGTACTGGACACAATACTCCAGATGTGTCTCACCAGTACTGAGTATAAAGGAAGGCTCACCTCCCTCAGCCTTCTGGAGACACTCTTGCCCAAGATGCCATTGCCTTCTTTGCTGATTCATGGTTAACTCTATGTTCACAGGGATGCCTAATGTTATTTGTGCCATCTGCTTTCCAGCTGGGTTTCAGGGTCATCCCTGCCCTTGAGCAGTACTTGGCTTTTCACTTTTTTGAACTTCACAAGGTTCCTCTCTGGCTTGCTGACATCTAGTCAGAGCAAAAATAACCCCTCCCAATAAAATTATTTAATAACTGTATTAGTATTAGTCAGCTAAAGAGAGGTGACCTTACCAGAGGTGTGACACTATGAGGATGGAACAAGAAGTCTCAATTTGCCCACTTAGAAAAACACACACTGAATGTGTCTGGACAGTGTACAGTCACCAGTTCAGTGCAGCCCCTTGCTGGACTCATTGTAATATATGGTCCCTGTGTATGTGCCCTGTCTTCCATTGGTACCAAAAAATAGCTGTAATGGGAAGGAGCATTTTTCAATCCAAAGACACCCCGAAGGGTTCCAGATCTTTGTTTTTCCCAACAACTGACATGTCCGGAGAGGTGAGCTATCCCAAACAAACCTTATCTCCTTATCAATGGATTGAAGCTCACATCCTCTCTCCCCTGCATACACCTCCTAGAACCAAAAGACCATTGCAAACCATTTACATGGGCACAAACAGCAACAGCATCTCTCACACCTTGGAGGCAGTGTAAGTCAGCTGGTCAGGAGCAAAAACAGAGCATGCAAAGAGGCTTGTTTTCCCTTGTATATGTTCAAAACCTTAGGGAAAATGCAAATCCCTCAACTTCAAAAGGGACAACAGCCTGGCTGAGTACCTTCAGCAGAGGACTTAGTGCTGATATTGGAGAAGTTGCATCCAAAGTGATACTCAGAGCTGTGGTTGCAGAAAATGGAATGCAGCTCTTGCAATCTGTGGGGACAGGTTTGGCACGCTGCAGTTAAATGAAGTTCTACTGATTATGTGCAAGGTGTATCCTTAAAGATCCTTTCTATGATTAAAACATAAAATATTTTAATACATGAAAGTCACCAAAGAGGATGTATTTGCAAGGGATTTTTTTTTGTTTTGTTTACATTTGGTAGGACGAAGAAAAAGTAATTGCTTTTCAGGATGAGCTTGTGCTCATTTGTATGATTATGACTCTTTGATTAACCTTTTTTTCCCTTTCTTTTCTGTACATAGTAAGTAAGATCATCCTCTCTTGTAACTTTATCATTTTAATAAACCTTGCCATGCCAGCAGTAACCCAGAGACCATTATGATCTGCCCATGACCAGCTGAGCCCAACTTAATTGATTTAATGGATTTATCTTACACTATCCTTGAAAACAAGTTTAATCAAATCCTTTTGATACACCAAAAACTCAATGGACACTCTTGTTACATATTGGTGGAGGAGGTGAGAGAGAGTGTGTGTGTGTGTGTGTTTGTGTGTGTGTTAATGTCCTGGAGTGACTTTATGATGCTTGTATCCCCATTCATCTGTTTAGCCCAGAAATAAGTTCTGCACCTTTAAGACTGGTTCCAAGAGTGAAGTGGGGGAGAGAAGAAGCACAGAGTTTGTTTTCAGAAAATGCACTTGCTCCCCTGCATTGTTCTCCTGGATAGTAGACTGCTGTCTACAGACAGCAGAGAGATCTGTCCTTTGTTTTTTAGTGAGTTTTTAGCTAGCTGAAGCAGAGAAGTTCCCTAGACTATAGTTTTTCTTTTTCATAGAAATGTTTGAACCTGCTCTGGACTGAGAACCCAGGAGAGCACTGAGAGCTCACACATGTGGCCCACCGGGGCCTGGCCTAGGCTACAGCATTTTTCCAACGTTAAAAAGGCTGATAAGAGACTGAGTGAGCCAAGCTACAGCCCACAAAGAAGACTTTTGGAGTTTGACATCTCTTCAGAGCGGCGAGAAGTTTTATTGGTTAATATTGTTCATTTTTTTGTGCTAGTAAATGCTTTGCCTGTTAAATAAACTGGTTTTTCCACTGTTCTGTAAAGAAATCTTTTCCCAAACCAGTTAGGGGAGGAGCCACTTAGATTTGCTTACTAAAGGACCCCAATTCAGAAGTTTCCTCCAAAATTTGCTCTAAACCACAACAGTTGTAAAAGTTCCTGCACTTGTCTTTTTAAAAAGAAATTAGCCTTTTCTCTATGACCTTTGCTAAATGAAACTGTACACATGAAGAATAGATTAACTTCTCTCAAGAAAAGGAGAACAGTAAGAGCAGCCATACAAGTCTGTTCAGTCCATTGGGTCATGATGGGATCATCCCGGCATGGAATGTCCATGGAGAAGTATAGTAAGATAGCCATTACTTTACTAAGGTTTTAATTAAATATTCTCCCTCTAAATAATGGTTTACAGTTCTTGAGTGTCAGCACCTCATTTTTAGCAAGATTTCCAACTCAGAAACATGAAAGAGGGGCAGAAGTACAACACCAGTCCTTGAGTTTATAAAGTAATTGCAAAAAAAAAAAAATCACAGGAAAATTTAGGAAAAAGGAAGAGTTGACTCTACAGCTTATAAGCTGGTCAAAATTGCAAAGCCACAGCATATTAAAAAAAGCTACACACAGAGTGACACACAACTTGAAAACAAGCCAAGCATAGTTACATTGAAATTACTTCTCTCCTCCTGCTACTGCACAAGCTCCTTTCTAAGGGAGATTGCTGGAAGTCAAGATATGCATTTTGCTTCAGGTTGAACAAAACATCTGCCCTGACCCTGAAAACAAAGTCAAGGAGAATGATTTGTTGTGACTCTCGGCTGAATTTTCATGGGGAAAGAAGATCAGCAAACCAAACACCCAGACCAGGTGTATGGGGAAGCTCATTACATGGGCAAGACAGGCTTGGTTCCTTAGAGGTTGCAGGGAAAACTCCTGCCAAAGAGTGAGTGCTTCACACCAGAGATATGTAACGACCTGCACAGCCCTTTACCACAGTTTGCCATGTTGCTTGGTCACTTCCCATCCCACTGGAGGCCCAGGGATGAGCATGCAGGTAATGCTCACCATTCCCTGACTCATCAAGGACAGAGGTAACCAAGGTTAATCAAAGAATCACAGAATGGTTTGTGTTGAAAGGATCATTAAAGATAATTTTGTTCCAATGTTCCCATCATGGGCAGGGATGATGGGATCTAACTTTTATTAGATCAGCTTTCTCCTAGCTGCATGCAACCTGCTCTTGACCATTTCCAGGGATGGGGCATCCATGAGCCTGACCCCAGTTCCCAAAGCCTTATAGAAGCTCAGTTTGTTGCAGCCGATGCCATAAGTGTGGCTGGGTTGTTGTGGATTCACAGTATTAGGAAATAAGAATTGCAGGGTTTGGGTTTGGGGTACAGAAGTCATCCACTCTGCACCTTAAGTGCATTTGCACTCTTCTCCAGACTTACAATTCACACATCCATAAAGCCCTCGCAATTTGGATGTGTGGCTTTGTGATCAGGTTGACCCAAAGCACTGTCACTGCCAGAGGGGCTGCTGGCCCCTTTACAGTGCTCTGCTTCAGGGTCAGTTCTCTCTGCAGCTTCTCTCTAGCCTCAGGTACATTCTCCACTAAGGCTCTCCCTAGCATAATACATTTCCTTGCAAGCTGGTACCTGCCAAGGGGGAGATCAGAGGGTCATGCATGAACAGAAAAACAGGAGCTTGCTCTCAGCTACAGCACACTTCCTTATTCTCCTGTCTTTCCCAAAACACTTGCCAGCCCCTGAGGGAGGAGAAAGCCCCCAACACCCCCTCTGTACCATGAGCTCCCAGCACGGCAGGAGGGCATAGGAGGATGTCCCCACTGCTACCTCTGAGTCTAGCATCCTACTCTGGATCTGTGCCTCACTGCTGCCCTTTGGGGCTCTGCATCTGGCATTGTTCATCTGACTCCTGGGCTGCAGTAGATTGTGATCTCCAGCATTCTGTCAGGTCCTGTCTTAGTGCAATGCCCTTTTCTTTCTATCCATACACAATCAAAATCACCTGTCATAGGACAATTTCTCTAAAACTGAGTATGTCTGTGTAGTGCTGCTATGGCTGAGTAGTTGAGGGGAGGCTCTCAGCCATGCATGAGAAGTGGAATGCAATTTGGGGATGATTATGATTAAATTTATTGCTAGTAGAGTATCTAGGTATTGCTGATATCTACATAAAACTATATTTTGAAGTGTCTAAATAACAACTCATACCAATAATAACACATCTATTGCAATGGATTACAGCATTATTGAGTCACAGTGTCTCCTGTTGAGTCATGAGCCTTGGTGAGACCCCCTCTTTGTCTAAACTTTCCACAGAAGTGTATGTTTACCTAGTCTCAGAACTGGTCACAGTCTGTGTCTAAAGGATTATGATATAAGCAGGTTCAGCTAGAAACATACAGGTTTACAGTTGGCCTCTCAGAATTCACACATCACAGGTTGGTTTGTGCTTTAGTTTTTTTCTGTACGTGTGTAATGAACAAGATTTTATCTAAGCAGCCCAGATCCCAATGTTAAAACTCTCTTTTATCCCACAAGTTAAACAAAATCAAAAATCTAATACTATGCAATTAATTAAAAATGGATGAGTTCCTAGCTGCTGAGCTTCTAATTAAAAGGAAACCTGTATTGTCCTGAACATTTGCATGAGGAGGCTGCATAGTGATATAAATAGTTTAGAAGATTTGAGTGCAGATCACCGTGTTTCAATATTAAGATGCTCCTACCAACAGCAGGAAGCCACTTTACTGTTTCCCATTTGAAAACTCTGCTTTGTCCTAGCTAAATTTCTCTTTGCCAGCACTCGAGGTCAACACATCCAGAAACTCAGTTACATTTTCCCAGCTGGCTTATGAAGCTGAACCCTGAAAATAAACACTGGAGCAAGGCCTCTGCTTCCTCCTTTCTCCGATAGCTATGGATTTCCAAGACAGCTGGGTCTGATGGGGAATTTCAAATTGCAAATGAAAATTTGATTTGCCCAATTGCTAGCACCATGTTATAAGGTAAATCTGAATGATTTCTCTTCTTGGGAAAATGTTTATTGCTTTTTCTCCTTAGGGCAAATTTTACCGAATCATGTCAGTCTCTCTGCTTGTTTCCTATACAGCTCCTCAGCTTCATGAAACCCCTTAAAACTTCCCTGGTGTTTCCTGAGCCCCATGTCTGCATCTATAGGTCTGTGATAAATGATGATAGTAAACACCCCAAAACCTAAAGCCAAGGACAGGGCTTGGCAGCTGTATGTCTTAGATGGGACTTTGGAAGATGAGGTAAGACTTTGTGACAGCTTTCTGTGAAGGTCTTCGACTGGGACAGCTCCCAGCTTCCAGGAGGTAAGAGCTGCCTGTGGTCCTGTCCAGCCCAAAACAAATCAGAATGTTTTTGATGCAACATATAAACGACTGGATTTCTTTTTGAGGAGATGCTGGGTAAATGGTTGTTTTCTTGTGATGATGACTCAAGGCAGTAGGAAGGGCTAAATAAGACCTGCTCATTATGATTATTGTTTCTCTGCTGCAGAAACAGAATGAATTCTGCCCATTACTCCCAGTGGGATATTTCCCCCCTTCTTTCCTTCCTTGAAGAGAAGGCCCTTAGATTATTGTCATCTCAAGATACAAACAGAGTTTATTTTCCTAACACTTGATTAGGCATATCATTTCCACCTTTTCTATTTAACATTTAAGTTTAATCATGAAGTTGTTAACCATAAGAAAACTATTAAATGAATATAGAACATTCAAAAAATTAGTGTTTCACCATGAGCACTTAAAAAGAAAATTTATGCATTGAAACAATGGAGAATTACAATTAAGAGCTCTAGGGATTGGAGAGTGATTTGTCCAGCCATTACACAGTCATTTCAATTTAAATTAAAATTGCAACAATTTCCTAGTCTACTAAAAATATGTGGTGTCACATTAAGAGTTTTAATGGACCTTTCTCTAGGGAATGTAGCAAAGCTAGTTAGTAGCACATAAATAACTAAGTATTGAAAACGAAATAAATTCTTTGCCAAAACACTAATATGATAAAACCAAAAAATGGCAGTAGATGAGTTTATTTTCTCTAGTAAAGTGTAGCCCTTAATACAAATTTTTGTATTAAACCAAAGAAACCATTCATAAGGTGTCCAAGTCCACATGGTTTAATCAGAGTTGACTGATAAAAATATATAAAAGTCTGCCAGATACATTTTTCTAACCTGACAAGTACCTGTGTGAATGATGCTGCATACTTTGGTAACAAACTACAAACAGTAGCAAACTACAGTGCTTTCAAAACGTACAGTCATCCCTCCTTCACCTAGAATATGCAAAATAAGTCACTATGGTCTATCCAATATCCTTGATGTAAGGAAAGTTAGCTAACTCTCTGTGTTTTCAGATTTTACCTTAGTGACTGAGCTTCAAGTTTTAACCACAGCAAAACATGTTTTCAGAAATAGAGGTTTGTACTGAGTTCCTTTATTCAAATCTGCTTAAACACTAAGATCTGACTGATCCAAAAGTATCCATTCACCAAGCTAAAGACAGCCTTCAGGTGAGCCTGGATGGCTTTTACAATTCAGAAGACTTGGGATCTGGGAGCACCAGCTGCTCTGCTGGGTGTACTAGGCAGTTTTCATAAAGAACAGGACAATGTGTTTTGCCTGCTTCACTCACCACCTTTGTACCTGGGTTCCAGAGAAACACTAAGAATTTGGAGCTCAGCCAGTCTGACTCCCAGTGCTGCAGGTAGGACATCAGCTGTGGGGGAAGTACTGTCCCTTGACCTGCCGCTCTAAGCAGTGCAACTACCTTCACTCCTAAAAGGAAGAATCTCCTTCCTGCTCCTGTGGTTAGAAATGTAAAGGAACACATCCTGTCTATAAGTGCCTCCATACCTGTCAGCCCCAGCTAAAGACTTGTCAGTGGGGTATTTCTTCTTGCATCATCATTAACAGATCAGTGTGCTGTGCAGTTCCATGCAATGCCTCCACCTGCAGGCAGGATGGGATCTGCCATGTGGGATGGATGGCAACTGTCAGATGGCAACTGTCAGATGTGAATGTAGAGAGGTGTTCTGAGGTTATGGGAAACATCTCCCAAACATTCTGTAGTCTTCAGGGACAGGAGAGTTTAATGCAAAACTTTTTTGAAGCCTGTTTGCTATTATAGCTCTCAAACACCCAGAACTTAAAGCTTTAGGGACCAGCAGCTACTACCAAATATATTATAATGAAACAACTAAAATTTTATTATCCACCTCTCTCAACAAAAATTGCCTGCATTTAGACATTGGAAACTTTCCATATGGCATTCCCAGTTGTTTTTTCAACTTGCAGTTTCCATAAATTTCATATGTCAGTATTGTAATTCCCTTAGTTAGTATGTTGACTTTAGTTTAGTAAAACAAAAGGTAAGCAATCAGACTAATAGCCTCAAACCTGATGAAGCCTGGATAGCCAAGTCTGTGTAGTTTTCCTTTGCATTGCATCTACACCTAAACTTGCTCTATGACCTAAATAATTAGCTTAACTTCAACATGCAAATGTCTTGTGATTCTCCCTTCTCGAAATTTAATTCTGTTTTTGTCTACTCAGATTACGCAGATGTTTCCATTTTACAGCAAACCAGCTGCAATTTCTCATTTGAGTTCCTCTCACTCTTGCACCTGAACTATCTACCCATCTACTGTTCTGCAAAACCATCCAGATAGACAAGTTCTGAAGAAATGAGACAAAGAAAAGCAACAAGAGTACCAATCTCTATGAAATATATCTTCCTTGTTGTAATTTTGAAGCAGTCTTTAAAAAGGATCTGCACATCAAGCTTTGAATGGAAAAATAATTTAAACATGTGAACTGGTGAGCTGTAAGTAAAGCAGGAAGAGTTCCCTGTTGTCTGTTCCCCAAAATAAAATCAACTATCACAGTTTGCTAAGATATAAAAATTACTCCAGTCCACCTTTGTGAACTGATTTTCTTAGTAATCTCTAACAAAAAGGCAAAAGGCACTTCATACTGCAATACATAGTAAACACGATTGCCAGAAGGACAGCTCCATGGAAAAAAGATGAAAGATCATCTGCTGAAGAGGGTAGAATTTATGGTAGGTTCTTCAATAATTGGTCTGGGACTACTCTTGCTAAGTATATTTATTAGTGGCCTAGACACAAACTATAGAAGGCACTACAGAAATTTGCATAGTAAGTAAGTGATCACAGAATTACACAATCATTGAGGTTGGAAAAGACCCCTAAGATCAAATACTTAAAAAGGTTAATGCAGCAACACAGCAGTGTTAGTTCATCACTAACCCATGTCCCCAAGTGCCATATCCACAAACCTTTGGAACACTTCCAGGGATAGGGACTTCACAACTGTCCTGGGCAGCCTATGCCAGGACTTGACAACCACTTCAGTGAAGAAATTTTCTATAGTACCCATCCAAAATGCCCCTGTTGCCACTTGAAGCCATTTCCTCTGATCCTGCAGCTAGCTGACTGGGAGAAGAGCCCAACCCTCACTTTCTATAACCTTCTGTCCAGGAGTTGTAGGAAACAAGAAGGTCCCCATCAAATCTCTTTTTCTCCAGGCTGAACCACTCCAGCTCCCTCAGCTGCTCCTCATCAGATTTCTGCTCCAGACTTCTTCCCAGCTCCATTGCCATTTTCTGGACACAATCCCACAGATCTATAGACTATTCTATAGAACAGAATATTCTGGAAGGAACCCACTAGGATGATCAAAATCAACTCCTGGCCCTGCACAGGACAGTCCGAAGAGTCACACCATGTGCCTGAGAGCACTGTCCAAATGCTTCTTGAGCTCTTGTCAGGCTTGGTGCTGTGACCACTTTCTTGGGGAGCCTGTAAACGGAATCATCTGCAGACTTACTTTGCATTGCTTTGAGTCCTGCATCCAAGATGTTTATGAAGATGTTGAAGAGAACTGGGCCAGGGATAGAACCCTGCAAGACCACACTAGTGGCCTGTCGCCAGACTGATACACCATTCACTTTGTGACCCACGACCCAGCTGCTCACCCATTGCATGATGTGTTTATCCAGCTGTGGGCTGAGTTGTCTAGAAGGACCCTGTGAGAAGCAGTATGTTACCATCAGATTATCAAAGAGAGATGCCTCTATCCAAATTAAGGTGCAAGCAATACCATCAATAGTATGGATTTTATTTAACAGTAAATGTGAGGTAGAGAGGGATAAAAGAAAAAGAAATAGAAAAGAGAGCAGGAGGCAGAGAAAGAGAGTGAGAGAAAGAGACAGATGAAGTAGAAAGATGGTCACCATCCCCATGGATCCAGACAGCATCCCTTTTCACCCTGGGCTTCTTAGCGGTAGGGGTCCTGAAGTCACTCAAAACTTCTCACCATGTATACATTTTAGCAACAAAGAAATTAATGCTCATTGACTACACACTTGTCTTATTCTACTGATTAAATTATTCTCTCTTCTAATTATTATTAGTCCCATGCTCAGTCTTTCTTTTATTTCAGTGGGTTTCTTGCTTTAATCAGTGGGCTATGGTACCCCCCTGCAAGACCTGTCAGAGCTGATTTTCACCATAGCTGCTAAGTGCACTTTCCTTATGGATCCAGTCTTCCAAAGACTTGTTTACCTTTTCCTAGGCCTGAGATAAATGGACAATAGTATCACCTTTGTCTTATCTTAAGCTCCCATTAGGTGGCTTAATTCACAGTCTGAATTCCAGGAATCCAGGAGGATATTTGGGGTTGGATAGAAAGAGGGAGGGGAAATGGTTTGGAGGGGAGTGGGGGGAGTGGGTTGCACAGTTTGCTACAGTAGACAGAGTCTTCTGTGATTTTGGTGTTTGAGGAAATTGTGATCTTTAAGTCTCTTTACACAGTATCAAAATCTTTACTGAAATCCAAAAATATTATTTCTACTGGCTTCTCTTGATCATCTAGGTGGGTTACCTTGTCAAGGAAAGGAATCAGGTTTGATAAGCAGGACTGAATTCTGATTAAACCATGCCAGCTGTGACCTATGCCTATGTAGTCCTTCAGATATTTTTCAATACCTCCCAGAATAATCTTCTCCATAACCTCATCAGGCACTGCAGGGTCATCCTCCTTGTGCTTTATGACAGCTTCCACTCAACTGGGACC
>VWZP01004290.1:235527-294344 GCA_013396995.1 Dicaeum eximium
GGACCCTGCAGGAACAGCTGCTGGCTGGCAGTGGGTCCTCTGAGGACAAGCCCCTCAGCTGGAGCTGCTGAACACAGCCAAGATCCCAGGCAGGCACAGCAGGCTCCATCTGGACGTATTGGAGAGATAACAATAGCATACACCTTCTTTTTCTGCTTTACCTCCAAAAGAAGATCCCTGTTCAGCCAAGCTAGCCTTTTGTCTCATCTGTACGACTTTCAACATTTTGGAATTGCCTCTTCCTGTGCCCTTAGGAGGTGATATCTAAAAAGTGACCAACACTAATGAATCCCAGCACTTTTGGAAGAATTTTTCTAGGGATCTTGATCACTATTTCCCTGAGCAGCCTAAAGTCTGCTCCACCCTTGGACCCAAAGTCCAAGGGTGGAAATTTTGTGACACTTTTTCTCCTAGCAACAAAGATTTTAAACTCAATCANCTAAAAAGTGACCAACACTAATGAATCCCAGCACTTTTGGAAGAATTTTTCTAGGGATCTTGATCACTATTTCCCTGAGCAGCCTAAAGTCTGCTCCACCCTTGGACCCAAAGTCCAAGGGTGGAAATTTTGTGACACTTTTTCTCCTAGCAACAAAGATTTTAAACTCAATCACTTTGTGGCTGCTGTAGCAAAGACAGCCAGAAATAATGACATTCATGCAACCCTCTCTGTTAACAAGCAACAAATCACGGAGGGCATCTTTCCCAGTCAGCTCTCCTAGTACTTGTACATGAAGTATACAAGTAGTCACCCAGGTGTTTTAGTAATCTTCTGGCCTGGATTGTAGCAACTGTGTGATTCTTCTAGTTGTTTTCTGAGCAGCTGAAGTATCCCAGAAGGACAAGGGCAGTTGACTTGGATGCATTCCTTAGTTCCTCAAAGAAGGGACATATCCCATAGTTCCATTGGTGTTAATGTCTGGGCCAGGAGATCTAGAGCAGACTCCCACAGAGACATCTGCATCCTTTCACTGCCCCTTGATTCTTACCCAGAGGCTTTCAACTGTGCCACTGCCAGTTGTGACCTCCCCACATTCTAACCCTTTTGTTACGTACAATGCCTCCCTCTGCCTCATCTGCCCTGCCTGTTCTTCCTAAAGAGTCTGTAACTGTTCAATAAGGCACTTCAATCACAGGACTCATCCTGGTAAGGTTTTACTTATGTCAAATCACTGGGACCGAGCCAAGGATTCAAGCTCCTCTTGTTTGTTCTTTATGCTGTGTGTGTTGGAACAGGAACACTTCAGCTCCGGTCTGTTGTAGCCAACACCTCCCACCAGCTCTCAGTTCCTCAAGTTTTGGCGCATCTCCCCACTGCCTCTCACTACCTGATTGTGTCCCTTCCCCCTTCCAAACTAGTTTAAAGCTCTATCAATGAATCCTCCTAGTTCCTCTGCTAGAAACCTTTTTCGCCTCTGAGAGATGCATCCCAACAGGTATCAGCAGATCAGGTGTGGTATAGATCATCCCATGGTCCAAAACCCAACATTATTCTAATGACATCAGCCCCAAAGCATAGTGTTGATCTTGATGGATCTGCCTGTTCCTTGAATATTATTCCTGAAAGGACCGTGGAATACACTATCTGTGGTCCTGATCCTTCAACCAATCATCCCTAGGTCCTGAAATTCCTTTCACCCTTAGACTTTTCTTTTTTGTCTCATCACTGCTGACTCGAAGAACCAGTAACAGATAATAATTTGAGACCCTTAGGGGTCTCTACCCTTAGTAGACTGGAGAGTTTTCCAGTAACGTCCCTTACTTGACCTTCTGGGAAACAGTGGGCTTCTCTGTAAATTGAGTCTAGGCTCTGTATCAAACCCTCTGTTCCTCTTAGAAAGGAATCATGAGAACACTTCTTTTCCTCTTCAGTTTTAGGAGAGATTTTTTTTTTATTCCTTGAATCATTTTAACAAGCTGACTACTTTTAGGCACACTGTAACCACTCATCTGCTGAATCCAGATGACCTGTTGAATGAAATAATCATTGTTCTTTCAAAGAAGCATGTGGAATATGGTCAGAAGGGATAAGTGTAAAATATGATTAGTTCAACTTGTATTTGTCTAAATGGTTACTAGTCCAGCCCTTAAAAAGCAAAGTATTTAAACTTTGTTTGGATATCATGCAACAGATACACTCTTTGTTCTTTTTCTACCGAAAGTACTGCTCCTAGTACTTTGTGCTGTGGATATTCATGTTTTTTCCAGTGTACATGTTCTCAGTTCCTCCTTTCTGTTCCTATCTGAGGCTATGAATCATTCCTTTTTCAGGTGTTGTCAATGTGCTGCATCACCAGATGAAGAAACAATGAGGGGAAGTCAATACACAGCATTCAAGAGAATGAGAGATTGACGAATTCTCAGAGGTGCTACAGCCTAAGAAGTCTTGAACTGCTGTTCTAGTAGAGAGCCAGATGGATTTAGAACGCTGTCACATAGCTAGTCAATGGTCTGTTGAACAGGAGAGCTGGAAGCTGGTCTCTGCCAGTTCTAGGAAAAAAGCTCCTCCTCCTGAAAACATGATGATGACCAGTAGGACTGGCACTTTTTACAAGAGATAGGAAGGCCTGGAACCAGAAAGTCAATGGATGAGGTGTATGAAGGTACTTCTGGGATGGAGTGGGGCCTACTAGGGCAACAAAATCTACCTCTGCATCACACTCTGATGTGTTAAGAGGAAAGGGTAGTCCCTATTCTGGACCATGACACACTGACCCCATATGGGTCCCCTGCTTACCATCTGGTTCAGTGTGGTGCTCACCAGCATGCAGCACTTGCACACTGGCCCATGGGCACACTCCAGGTTTGTGTCTCCCTCAAAACCAGCACCCACCCTCTGCCTGTGTGACACCCCTGGCCAGATCTGAGGCCTCCTGCTTTCTTGCTGGTCCAGTTTCTTGCTTGCTGGAGAATACATGTACACGCTTGGGTTGGGGTGGGCATAGCCAGCACCAAGCTGAGACCTCTGTGCATTGGCCCATCAGCTGGCACCATTGCACCAGCACTCTTTAACACCCCAGACCATCAAGATTCCAGCCTCACCAAGTGCAAAGTTCTCTTTGGATGGTTTTCCCAGAGCCCCTGCATTTGCTGTGACTGACAGGGTTGTTTTGTTGTCTGTCACAGACTAGATATAAAATGTGTCAAGTTGAAGGAAATCATAATCATAAACTCCTACTCCCCTGTAGGAATCTGTCAGATTTGTATCCCTCTATTTTAATTTCTGACTTTCTCACTTTCCCTTAGTATCTCATTTGACAAGGTCCTTGATTAGATAACCCTTCCAAAGTGAACATGATCATGTTCCACACTCTCTTATCAATTAATGTGACCAACCACCCCTGGCTCTCATTACTACCTCTCTTACCATCCCTCTGGTGGGTTTGTGTCATTGTTCATGTTGTCCCGCTTTTTTTACTAGTCCCTTCTTAACCTAAAATGTTCTTGGCCTGAAACATTTCAAGGAGCAGCAGTTCTCTCTTGCTCTCCTTCCTTCCCAACATTTCTACTTTTTCTTGAAATCTGCTAAAAATGTTCCTGTTTCTTTACCTGTCTATAAAGCAGCAACTGGACAATCCAGCATTGGAAACAAAATTGATGGATGTTTCTATCTTGATACAATCAAAATAACACTCCAGTTCCTGAGGTAATGGTCACAGAGAACAAGCAGACTGCTTTCATTAGCAGCCAGATCTCATGTCTGTCACTGCAAGCTTACAACAATGGTCAGCTCTCTCATCCACCCAACTCTTGGGTGAATGACTCAGGCTTTAGTTAAGGGGCAATCTTGTGAGGCTTATATGCAGCATATGGCAGTTAACTCCTGTTTAAGAAAAAGCTTCAGCACACTGTCAACTTGTCAAGGTATTATGGAATGTCATCACATAGAGAGAGGCTTCAACAAGTGTCTTCCCACTGCTGCTGCTTGGGCCAGGCCTGGTTTGGTTTCTGCTGTAGCACAACTAAAGACAGAATTAAACATTCCACACAACACCCAGCACAAACATAGGGAGATATGCATCTGTTTTTAAGATATGATAGCAACCCCCCAATCATCTCTTAGATGTTCTTGCTTTGTTCTGCATATTTCAAGTTTTATTTTCTTAAGTTCTCTTAAAGGTGTCACTGAATTCCTTGTAGACAGTTGGGTGACAAATGCGTTCTCCATTCAGAACAGTTCAAAGGTGGTGGTGCTCTTCAGAGACCCTCCTATCATCACGTTAACACAAGAGCATCAGGAAGTCCATAGGCTTGTTAAGCATCACTGAGGCTTCATAATGAGATAGCACAATGCTTTATATGGGATCAGTTTAAATCCTAGCACTCTTGACTTCACATTTACTGAAGCTCATCCTATTTTGTACAACACTGAGCATATAGTGTAACTCTGGGAACCACAGCTGTGACTTAGTTAATGATCTCAATAAATCCTACTTAAGCAGAGGCAGGAAGAGAATTATGCAAATTACTATTACTGTGCACCATGCACTTGATAACTGAAGACATCCCACAATAAGCTTCAGCACGTAAAACCAGTACTTTTTAAACCCAGATATGTGAAAAGTATGTAAGCAAGGGAATGGCTTACAGAATTTTGCTTCAGAAAAGTTGCAGTTGCAGAACATTTATTACAAAGCTAATATTAAAGGAAGCATACAGAACGAATATGTACAAGGAAGGATGGTGAGATGACAGATTTTTCACATATAACTGTGACTGTGAGAAAGAATTACTTCTCTGAAAAAGACCTTTCTAAAATATTGTGATAAAAGACTCTGCCATTCACACTTGGCAGCTAGATAAGATGTCTTCTATCAGCCTCTTGTAGACCCAGGCATCACCTTTAAGCCGCTGTCGCCGGATACCCACTGCTTCAGGCTTAGTGAGCTGACATACTTCTAACTCAAACTCCATAGTTACTTTACCAAAATCTGACCGTGTTTGACATTTCAGGGTATAACTGTAAAACAGAAAGGAAAACAGAAAAATTATTGAATCATTTTATATTTGTTTCACAATGCTATTTTAAATTATTAGAAGCACTTTAAATAAGATACCCCATTGCTGTTCAGAATATTGTGAAACAGTCCATAATTTAGTCACCTGAGAGCTTTCTAAATACTGTAGTTTCACGGCACCATATTTATTATTATCCCCTAGGACTAATATGCAGCACCAATGTCCTACACTGCCACAAGAACCCCTGCTAGCCAAAGGCTCCCATCCTCAGAGCTGGAATGATGGAAAGTTCCCCTGTTTTTCCCAGACAACTTTTTCCTTTCACTCTTCTCTCTGTTGGTTGCAGCTCAGTTGGTGTGAAAATAGGAAAAACTGAATGCAGAGTTTGAATGATTACAATGGGAGCAGGTGCTGCTGTGCCATCCAGCATCCTTCCATATTATGAGTTTGGAAATGCACCAAAGGATGATGTATACCAATACCCATCACTGAAATATCAAGAACTTGAGAAAATGCATACTGAAAAGCGAGCACAATGGTTATTTCATGCATTGGGAGCTCAGAAAATAGTCTTTCAGTTTAATCAAAAGTAAGAACCAATCTAACCAATCAGTAGCTTAGTGTAGCTAGTAAATGGTACAAATTCAAATAATGCACAAAAAGGTGTGTAGCTTCTGCACACCTTTTAAAACGTACTGACCTCTTGCCTAAAGGCTAATGTCTTTTAACTGCCAAGAATGAGAGTTAAGAGGTATCCACACTACTTTCCAAAATTGTCCCATTTGCTCATATGACTATATCTGAAACAACTTGTGGTATTTAAAATTTCACATGAGACAGGCTGATGTGATTTTTTCCTAAGTGTTACCCTACTACTATTGTACTTAGACCTGTACTATTGTATTTATACCTGTTGGTGAAAGAGCTCTGCTAGAACATGGTTAACATAGTTTTGCACTGTGTAGGCAGGTTCTACTGCACACATTCATTTTGTGCTTTGTACAGTTTCTATAAAGATTATTTTACAATGGGATCAAGAAACTAGGTTTAAATACTTTCCTTTTTAAGGACTGGACTAGCAACCATTTAGACAAATACAAATTGAACTAATCATATTTTACACTTACCCCTTCTGAACATATTCCACATGCTTCTTTGAAAGAACAATGATTATTTCATTCAACAGTTCGTCTGGATTCAGCAGATGAGTGGTGGTAATGTTACAGTGTGCCTAAAAGTAGTCAGCTTGTTAAAACGATTCAAGGAATAATTAAAAAAAAAATCTGTCTCCTAAAACTGAAGACATTGCAAAATGTTCTCACTAAGGAAGTTTCAGAACACCTAACTATGGTGACAAATGCTTCAACATCCCAAAACTATCACCCTGCTGTATGGTTCAGAGCTGGGAAATGGCCTAAAGTTGAGACAGAGTGCTTCTGATAACAAGGAGCAGGCAATGCACCATACAACTTTTCATGTATAAAGAAAATACGTTACTTACTACTTTTAAATTTACTGTTATAGGGGGTTTTAATCACATCCAGTATTTCATATAACAATCTTTTGCACTAAGTGACCTCTTGAACAACTAGCAGTTGTCCAGAGGTATTGGAAGGAAACGTATGACAGTTGTAACATACCAACATGTCCTATATCTGGCTTCTGAAGTCACAGAAGCAGCCAAGAGAATACAAGACTGAAAAAAAGCTTGAAAAATTACCATAGGCTGAGGATGCAAAGTCAGTAGAAGAGTGCTTGTTGTGGTCCTTATTTGGCTTTAAATGTATGCAACTCTCTGAAAACTGCTGTAACACTGTCTTGCTGTACTGTAACCCAGTGTCTCTAGACATGCTTCAGGAATTTTGCATATACTGTAGACAAGAGAAACTGAGGCAGGACGCTAAAGACATTTAGAGAAAGAATATCTAGCTTCCAGTTGCTCAGGTTCCTGGACTATTTGCACAGTCTAAACTCCTGTCTGATCAGCTGGTCAGGTTTGTAGTCCAACATCTTGTCCTGAATGTACATGACTGACAGACAGCTCTCAGTGTGTAGTAGGTATCCCATCAGCTAGTCAGCTGAAGGGACACATCATTGGCTTCTACACAACTGCTTATGCCTTGGTAAACAACCTGCCGTCTTTCATGGTAATTATGTTTTTCAAACATGTTGCCTAATGATTCAAGTACAAATTTTTTCTTATATATAGCTTATAGTATAGCTTCTAAAGTATATAAGTTGCATTTGAGTGATGTATACAGAATCACTAGGGTTGAAAGGGACCTCTGGAGATCATGCAATCCAATCCCCTTGCCAAGTCAGGGTCCCCTAAAACAGGTTTCACAGGAATGTCCCCAGACAGGGAGATTCCATGACCATGCTGGGCAGCTTGTTTCAGTGCACTGCCACCCTCGAAGTAAAGAAGTTCTTCCTCATTTGGAAGTTGAACATGAGGTTATTTTATGGCCACTGCTTCTCATCCTATCACTGGGCACCATTGAAGAGAGTCTGGCACCATCCTTTGACACCCCTTTGAGGTATTTATATGGATTGATGAGATCCCCTCTCAGTCTTCTCTTCTTTAGACTAAACAGGCGCAGCTCCCAGTCTCTTCTCATAAGAGATGCTCCAGTCTCTTAATCATCTTTATGGCCTCTGCTGGACGCTCTACAGCAACTCCTTGTCTTTCTCGAACCCTGGAGCCCAGAACTGCATCCAGATGTGGCCTCCCCTGGGCAGGGCAGAGGGGCAGGATCCCCTCCCTGACCTGTTGGCCATACTCTTCCTGATGCACTCCAGGATCCCACTGACCCTCCTGCCCCCAGGACACTCTGTCAGCTCATGGTCAACTTGCTATCCCAGCACCCCTAGGTCCTTCTCCACACAGCTGGTCTCTTGTAGGTCACTCCCAATCTGTTCTGGTACTCGGGATTATTCCTCCCTAGGCACAGGACCTGTAGCTGCCCTTGCTGAAACTCCTGAGGTTTCCCCCTGCCCAGCTGTCTCAGGCACAGTGTCCCCTTGGTGAATCCCTGCTGGCCACTCCTGATGGCCTTTCTGCATGCTTGGTGATGACCTGCAGAGCCACCTGTCCCATCACCTGGATGTGACTGGCTGGGGGTGTCCTGGGCCCTCCTTCTTGCCCTCTTTGAAGATAGGAATAACATTCTTGTTACCAAGTTCTAAAGTTCTTGTAGGTGTTATCTGAGAACAGGAGAACAGCTTTGTAAACAGCCCTGAAAAAAACCTGAACTATGTGGGTTTTTAAAAATACCACTTTTTGTTGTGGTATCGTGGAGTGAGTTTTCCTGTTGTTGCAGCTGGAGCAGGCACTGTAGTGGAGCACTGTGCACAAAAATGAAGATGTCAGAATTCCATTCTTAGTTTGTATATTTAGAAGTTTGTTATGCCAACAGTTAGTCATTTTTTATGAAGAGAAACCCATGGAGTTGAATGTTTTCTGTTTCAAAATGTATTTACACTGTTGCAATGTTCTGCATTATTTGGAATCATAAGTGTTATTTTGGAGCCTTGCTTTATGTTGACTTATAGATGTCATACAACACTGTACATACATTACAGATTTCTATTAGAATAAATTGAAAAGCGGATGATGCTTTTTTTACAAAAACTCGGTAGTACTCAGTGAGTTAACCAGAAAATAAACATTTAACAAGAAAATTTTTTTTTCAGGTCCTCAAAATCTATCTGTAATACTAAGCTTGGATAAGCCTGTTATTTGCTCTCTGGCAGCAGTAATTGCGTATCTCAAAGAATTTAATTTGGAAAAGATGCTTTACAATCCAAGGTAAGTTGCCTTATATGAATTTCCAATTCAAAGCACCACTTTTTGCAAGTTTTACCAGACAGTGTCCTTGATTGTAATGAAAAACCTGCTAGTGATAAACACAGTCTTTGTAAAAATTACACCTTACATTTGATTTCCTAATCAGTACTGAAGGAATCAAGTGGTTTCTTTGAGTGGTGTTTCAGGAAAACCTTTAGGAAGTACATTTGTGTAGACATTACTGTCACTGATGTGAATGAGCATGTACTGCTGCCAGCTGTTACTGAAAACAAACAAGGTGCAAAAACTGGTAGGTACTAGGGAGAAAATTCTACAGTTTGTTTATATCAGCTGTTGCATCTCAACCTCAATTTTGCTGTGTAACCAAAATATAGGGCTTTTCTGGGCAGCTTTAAAAAAAATGAAATGGCTGTTGGAACTTATCTTTGCAGATGTCATTGCAGTTTGCCAGCAGTGTGTAAATAATGTTTCCTTTCTGTGGCTCTGGAGGCAGGTATAACCTCTAGTGTGTTGTAATGTTCAGGCAGACCCAGCAGGTCTGTCTGAGTTGTTGAATCCAGTTACCAGTTGTAAAGAAAACTGTTTGCCACATCCTGGCTTTCTGGAAAATCCCTTGGCTGGACTCAGTGGTAGGTAGGAGTGGGGAGAAGGATGATGGCAAAAGCTGTTGCTGGAGCACCACCATTTATGCAAAGTTATTGCAAAACCACACAGACATGGATACAACCTTTTCACCTCTTAAGTAGTCCCAACACTTGGGTTTATTAGATATGCTGAGGTGAGTGCTCAAGATTTGTGGCAGGCTTATGCAGGTGGAATCAAATGAAAATGGAAAGATGTCACTGCTAAAGCTTCTCTTATCCTGCCTTGCATGAGTATAAAACATTGCTGTCCTTCCTGGCTTAGCTTTGGAAATATCATTGAGGCTTATTAAATAAAACAGCTTTATCTGTCGTGGATCCTCTGCAAAATATTCTCCCAGTTGTCTCAGTATTCCTCTGTGCCATAAGTATGCAGGATTTAATAAAGTCAGTCTGGCTGCAGACTGGAAACTTAGAAGTATGTAATTTGTAGATCATTCACATGTTGTGTGGGATTCTGAGAATTTGAAGCCTAATTTTTAAGGGCTCCCTGCCTTACCAGTTTAGATTACCAGCTGCATTTAAAACATCAGCTGCAGGTGCCAGCTTTAAATACTGCTTAAACACTTTTCCCTGTGTCCACCAAGATATTTGGAAGTTATACATGTGTTCTGAGTTTTGGGATGGATTTCTTTCCTTAAGTTGTCCTTCTCTCCAGTTGTATTTGAATGTTAACAAAAGGTCTGTTGTACTTAGCTAATGGGGAAGGAGTTCCTGTGCATCTTCCCTGCTGATCCATCAAGGGTGTGCTGATCTGTGGTGCTCCTGCACTGTGGTGTGCCTGCTTATCTTCTTTGACTGCCTTTTTAGAAAAATAATTGGTTTTTAATATGCTGGCATAGTGGAGAAATCTTGTAGAACTTCTGAGGAAGAAAATGAATTCCAAGGAAATGCCATTTCGTGGTCAGCTCGTGGGTCACTGCTGACACAGTGCCCTGTGTGCCATCACACAGGAGGTGAACGTTCTTTCAGCTGGAGAAAATGTGAAATCCATCTTTTTTGTAGAAGTAATTCAGCAGCAGAGGACAAATATAATTATGTGGAGGCTTATGTAGCAGCAGTCAGTCACATTTGTAACAGCTGCATCCTAAAATCAAGTACATTATAGACTGGGAAGGAGAAGCACTAAATCTTAGAATTGACATTTACCTGCTGAAGGTTGCTCTAATGGATTTGTGGGGACTGCATGAGCATGTGAGGGAAAAGGCAAAGAAATACTTAATATCTTGGTGAAGAAATAAAATAACATTTCTTGTGATAAGTTTGTGGTCAGGAGCTTGGACTCTGCTGTGTTTGTTTCTAAAGCCTTTTGGTCCAACTGTCAAATACTGAGTTCCACTTGCTGCTTGTAGTGTGCCATGGGGATCAACAAACTCAGCCAAATATTTAGGCAAACTCACCTTCAGTGTTTTCCTAATGCCAGCAAAATGCTATCTAAATACTGAACAGTGAAAGACTTTTAAGCAAATGATGTCAGGCTTCTGAATGTCCTGAATTAGGAAATAGAAATTACTTCCATTGCAGAGTCAAGCAACTTAGAATTCCTAGAAGAATTCAGGTCAGTGAGCATACACAGATGAGTCAGAGAGCATGAAGTGGGAGTTGTGAGGTGGTTTTCAGTTTGTTAATGTGTCACAGGTCTGGAGGAAGAAGGCCTGTTTGATAGGAAGAATGACAGAAAAATCCATTATACCTTCTTTGGACAAACACTCTTCTCCCAGCTGAAAAAAAAATTCCATTTCACTTCAGTAGGAAGAGTCATGAATTATCATTATAAGTCAAGGAATCCTCATTGGTAGGGGGAAAGCAGGTTTTGCTCTAATATTTTGATGAAGCTTTTAAATCTACTTTTAAGATCCTAAAAAAAGCAAAACATTACAAAGAAATAAAGATTTCTGCCACAGCAGGACCCCAAGCTATGGCTAGGCTGCTTTAGAGTTCCAGCAGCAAGTAAAAACAGATTTAATAATGAATGGTACAAGTTTTGTTAATCAGTGTGTGTTCTAATACCTTTACATATAGAGACCTTTATTAAAGGCTTTTGTCAAGAAGTTAGTACACATCTAGGAGAGGTTTTCAAGTACATTTGAGTACCCAGTTTTGTTTGAAAAAAAATCATCATTTGCATAGCCGTTGCTGAGGAAATGTGTCTTGGTGTATTTTCAGTTTTACCTCTTATGTTTTCCAGCACATTGGATATGAAGGAGAGAGACTTTGTAGACAGTAATTTGTAGGTTTTGAACAGAGATGGATGAACTTCAAGAAATGTAGGAGATAGTATACAGAACAGAAAGGGATTCAGATCAAAATCACTAGTGATTTTAAACCTGGGTGATGAAATACAGAACACAGTCTTGGGCTTCACATCCTTTGCTACACAGATTGTGGTAAATGTCTTTGGTATGGCACTTAAAGAAAACTAATGCTTCTGAAAAATGGGAGACTTGTTTTTACTTATTAAAGATTTTAGGGATTCCTGCATTTCTTGTGTAAGTTCATTCTGTGGTTTATTCAGCCCTAGAGATCTCAAAGACATAGACCCTAGGGCTCTGTAAAAGGTAATTGAGCAAAGGAAATCTGTTTCTTTTAGGGTGCCTTGCAGCTTTGCTCAGAAACATTAGAGATTTGGAAAATTAAAGTAGTTGAAAGTTCCTGATCTAAATAACATGCATTCACTTAGGCTGAGATACTGAGTATGAAATTATATGTATTATCTCCTGTGGAGAAAATAATGAACATGGCATTAAAACCACCATGCACTGCAAGCTTCTCAGGAGGCGAAATCACAGAATCCCACACTGGTTTGGATCAGAAGTGATCCTTTCAAGTTTCTCCAATGCCCTGGCAGGGACACTGCCACTGTCCCAGGCTGCTCCAGCCCCAGTGTCCAGCCTGGCCTTGGGCACTGCCAGGGATCCAGGGGCAGCCACAGAGCAGCACCTGTGCCAGGGCCTGCCCACCCTCACAGGAACAATTCCTTCATGAAACGAAATCTCTCCTACCTTAGTTTATAGCTGTTGCCCCTTGTCCTGACTGCCTGTGTAGAAAGTTGCTCTCACTCTTTTTTATAAACCTCCTTAAGTACTGAAAAAAATGGCAGAGATGATCCAGTAACACATAATAACTGAAGTCTGGGGTTGTGCTTCGCTGTCTTAAAGCAGAGCAGTAACCTTTTCATACTCATCATTGTGCTCTGAAAAAGTAATTTTATGGGCCAGCACCTCATTCTCATGAGTATTTCTTGTCAAATTCCTAAAGCTCCTTAGAAGCTCCTGTTTGTTTACTCTTTCCCTTTCTCTAAGCCCAGACATGACTTGACCCTGCCTTGCCACGCTCCTCTGTTGTGGACTTGCCAGCTGCTTCAATTACTTGGCTTTTGTGCTGCTGGAGTGCTTGGGACTGTTGCAAGGCTGTGCTTTGAAACTGGGGTCACAGTGTCACCTGCAGGAGGAGTTATGGCCTGGTGATCCTGGCCAGATGATTCCTGAAAGTTGGCTTTCAGCAGTGCAGGGAGGGCTGGCAGCAGCACATTAGCACTTCACACCAGGGTCCTGCTGAGACCTTTGCTGCAAAACCAGCCCTGACTTAATAGCTACCTACAGCCTTCTTCTGCCATTTGGTCTCTAAATACCTTACAGAGAATGTGGGGTTTTTTCACGTTTTTGTCAAGTTCTGATCCCAAGCTGAAGGAAGATGAGTGGGTGGAAGCAAAACATGTTCTGTGCTGTGACATGTGGAATTGTTGGTTGGGCATATCCTGCAGTTGATCTTGGCTGTTACTCATGTACTCTAAACTCTCAATTATCACGATTAATAGCAGGGTGAAGTAACTCAGAGAAAGAAAACACCTGGGTAATGTAAGACACACATAATTTATGCTGTGAAAACAGCTTCAGCTTGTCTGATCTGAAAGAACTGTAAATATACCGTGGAAGAAGAGAAAATCCACTGTGCAGTGGAACAGAGTGAGATGTCTTCAGACTCTCCTGAGCAGCCCTGCTGTGAACAGAGTGTGCTGTGCTAGGTGCTCCAAAGCCAGGAGAGGTGTGGCAGCACCAGAACCAGAAAAATCCATGACAGGGAGACCCAGGAGCATCCACTGGGCTTTGGAGAGGAGGTGGAAGGGCTTGGCTCTCACCCAGCTGGGTTTAAGAGACCAGAGGCTCCAGGGGTGGCAAACTGAGAAACTGCACTTGGTCCTGGGTGCAGAAAGGTGCTTTTGGAACAGCAGATGGGATTTGTTGTTTCATGCAGGGAGTGGGAGCCAAGCAGAAATCATTCCTAATTAAGGAATGATTTTTGCCCGCATCAGCAGTTGTGACTGAAGATAATAAAAAGAAGTATTGTTTTGTTGCTTACAATATTGTATAATTTGGAGAGTGTTGCTGGTTTTGTCTCCAGTGTTTTCTTTTGCTGGTCAACTTCCTTGGTTTCTGAAATAGCACACAAAGCAGAATAATTATGACTATGGGTACAGTTCTGAGTCAGCTGTACTTCCAAGCTGTCATTAAACTTCTTGAGGGCCCTCAGTTGAATCTGCTTTTTTCACAATTCTGTGGAAAATACTTCTAATTTGACCCATTATTTAGGAAAAAATTTGGTAGCAGGCCCAAGCACCTGCATACAAAATAAATATATAAGATTAGTCTCTGAATATTTCATATTTCTGAAAGTTTTGGTGCTGTTCTTGTTTTTAGTGTAGCAGCAATGCAGCTGTGTGTGCCTAACAGGAAAAGGTTGAGCATTCAAGTACTTTTCCAGAGTGTTTAAAATTGAATGCACTGAAAAACTTTTTGTAAAAAGTCAAGAAAACAGTTTTAAATCTTGCCCAGCCAGTGCTTCTCCTTGGTGTAAGACAGCAAAGAGTGTCCTAGATTCTGTGCAAAGGGCAGTCAGCAGGATGATTAACCCAGACAATCATGACTTGATTTGTCAGAAGCATTTAGTGAGGATATTGCACTTCACAGTCCTGACTACTACGTGTGTGTCTGAGACTGAAATGATTTTCAGATCTACTATGATTGCACACCTAAGACTATTATTTTATTAATGGCGATTCTAAAGAAACACGACCTTTGGGTTGGTCTCATCCAGTTCTGTTAAGGAGTATCAAAAAGTCAAGTAATTTGGTCATGGTTAATTGATATTAAAACCAAATCAAATAGTTTCAATCTCCCCTATTTCTATTTTCCTACCTAACTGCACTTGCAGTCTGTTTAAATTTGCAATAATAATAAATAAGTAATATGTATTTTGATATGATGTTTTGATGTTGAGTTGTGTTAACAATCTGTTCCATTTTTGAAGTATTAATGGTTAGTCTTGCCATTGCTAAATTGTAAACTGAATAAATTAACCATTTAGTGGAAAAGGGTTAGATAACAGGAGGGCTGGATTGTGTTCTGAGCTTTTTCAGAGTAATTGTAGGAAATGGGGAAGTGAGTCTGAAATGTTATTTTCCCAAGGAGAAAATTAAAAGAAGTTACTAGTGTTCAGTTCTTTTATTTATTTGAAGAGATTTTAATTTCTTGCTAGACTTTTAAAAATTTGTTTGCATAGCTGTTGAATTCTCTAATGTGAGAAGCCTGACAGTGTTTCAGTGTTCTGCCCATGCCCAAGTTTAACATAAAACATCTGAAATTGCTCTCCCCAGTAATTTCAAACGGTTGTCCAGTGAAACTGAATATATGACAATTAATGGGACAACAATGAAAAACCTTGAAATTTTACAGAATCAGGTAAGGGCGAATGTATTTTTTAATAATAAATGCTGAGATTTTCACAGCTGTTTGACATATTTTTTGCCAATAAAGTTCGTCAGATTTGCAAATCTGACCCTTAAGTCTTAAATTATTTTAAATGGAATCAGACTGAAGGGAGATAATATTTTCAGAAGCATAAATTAAGTTAATCTGTACTAGCTTTTAGTATGAGTTAGTTGAACCTTGCTGCAGTTTGACTAACAAAGAACTTTCCTGAAATTTAATTTATTCAGCAACTGCTGTTGAGTGACGTCTGCAGTAGAGTTTGTTTTTGTGCTTCTGCTCAGAGCTTTATGCACAGACTTATTTTAACTGTTTAATTTATCTTGGTCAGTTCCTAAAAACCATTTTCTAGCTAAAGGAAAAATATACTGAAGTATCTTATGACTCCTGGAGGTTCTTCATGTAAGGCATTGTTGATGAATGGAACTGATAATGAATGTACAGGTGCCATATCTTAAAGCCCAAACACAATGTTTGGAATAATGTGGGGATCCTCCCACTGCAAAACTGACTGCTCAGTTAGAAATTATTAATTAGGAAATTAAGTTATTAATTAATTAATTAATTAAGTTAGAAATTAAGTTATTTCCATTGTTTCAGACTGACATGAAAACCAAAGGAAGCCTACTCTGGGTCTTGGATCATACCAAAACTTCGTTTGGGCGTCGAAGATTGAAGAAATGGGTGACCCAGCCCCTCCTGAAATTGAGGTGAGATGGTTCCTTTTCCTTGGCTAAACCTCTGTTTTCTAGCTGGGATATTGAGCATGCCCAATGAATTTGTTTATCCAGAACATCTGAGATCCACAGCAGAGTTTGCACAGCAAATGACACAAGAGAAGTGGTGGGTGTTATATTTAGGTTTGAAGGAGTTAAACCACTCTTTTGGGCACAGATAAATAATAGTGGGTTTGGACCAAGTTAGAAATTCCTGTGCAGAAATCAGATTGGGCACCAGTCTAATTCTGTGTCCTTTTTCAAGCAATGACTGAGGATGGCCTGGGACTGGAGGTTGTTTTGTTCCTAAACTTGCCAATTAATGTTGAATGTCTTCCTTGCTTCACAAGTATTTACATCCCTAATATGTTTACTTCCTTCTAAAGTAGCAGTGGATGCTTTTGTTATCCCTGTATACAATATATTGCACAGGAGAGAGTTCCTTTTTATTAATCCTGAAATGTGATGATTATTTGGCCACTCCTGTATTTTGGCCCGTGCTTGATTTATCAGTGATTTAGAGATGCTGTGTTTTATAGCAGTATCATGCTTGTTTTCTCTTGTCTCAGTTTTGAAATGGACTCCATCTTTTCTGATTTCTCCTGGCAGACTCAACTTGAGTGTTGTGCTTCAAGGTGGAGTAAATAGCAATATTGACTCCATGGGCTGCATTTGCCCACATTTTGAGGTTTTGGTCCATTCATTTGAATATGTGTTTCATGAGGGATGTCAGTGTAGAATTCATTGAAGTTGTCACTTTGTTCCCTTCAGATCTTTTGACTTGGTTTTTGACAGTATTTTTCTCCTCTGTTTTACTTTTGAAAATAAATTACACAGTTTTAATGTTTATTACTTTTTGACAGGTTTAAATAGTGAGATATACCAATGTTTTAGCATCTTGCTGTTGCTGATAATTTACAACAGTTTCTTCAGAAGCATTTTTTTTTCCTTGACCAAATCTAGTATGTTAAAGCACTGTACTTCTGCAGCACCACTGCTTAATTTTCTTATAAGCCTTTTTCTAATAAGTTAATTTCAGTGGCCGTTCTTTTTTTTTTTTTTTTTAATTATTCTGATAATAGCTTTTGTGTACCTTTCCCACTTCAAGTGATTTTGATGTAACTGTCCTAAACAGCATGGAGATTGATCAGGGCATCGTGTCATGAAAAGCATTTAGGTGGAGTTTCGGGGCCACTCCGCAGGGATAAATGTAAATAAATCAGTTTATTTCCCTCCCTGCCCTCGGCACCTGCGGGTTTGTGTGCAGCTGTCAGCGGAGGGAGCCAGAGCACTGAGGATGGCCCTGGGCAGGACCTGGCTCGGGCTCCTCCCGGGGCTGGCCCGGTGGCCAGCTGAGTGGCCACACCGAGGAGTGGGCACGCCTGAGGGGCAGCAGCTCAGGCACTGCTCCGCAGGGAAATGGAGCTCCCACCCAGCACAGCAGAAGCTGCTTCCCCACGACTTCAGGCCCTCTTTGTTAACCAATATATTTACATTAAATTTGTCTCAGTGCAGAACCAGCCTTACAGGTTTGTAGTTTTGTTTCCTTCTCTTGCCCCTCTGCTCCTTCCTACTTCTAGAGAGCTTCAAATGCTTGGCATTTTCAGGCTGCTGTGGCCGGAGGTGATGGTGCTCCTCAGTACTACTTGAAGCTAAAAAAGCTGCTCTGCTCTGTGTACTTCTCCGTTTCTGACTCTCAAGTTGTAATTTTACATAGTTAGTGCATCAGGCATCTGGCAATACTGTTCCCAGTAATGCACACAAATGCACTCAGAGAACATTCCGTAATTGTAATTCACCTGTGCCTCCTGGAGTGACATTCTCAGAGGAAGTAAGGCTTCTGTACTGCATCTTTTCCAGTCAGTGAGTAGGTGTATCAAGAAGTGAGAGGGTGTAATTACTGCTTTATGCCTTAGAGTTGAAAATCACTTTGGGATGATGACTAAATTTCCTGTGAAGAAACCATACATTAGGTTGAATAAAGATGGAATGTGTACAGACTCATTTGGGCAAACTGGAAGATAACTCTTTAAATCATCAGTTGATGCAATACATGTAGAGACAAGATGTGCACATTTGGGAAAAAAAGAAATGGCAAAAAGAAGTTTAACCAAGAGGGGTGTAGTGTCCTCACGTACTCACCTGGGTATACAACGATAATGAGATAAGAGTGTGTCAGTCACTAACAACTGAGCTTTTTAGGAGGAATGGGGAAGGTTGTTCTTCTGCAGAAGTTACATATTTGTATTTGTATTGCAGAAGTTACGTATTTGCACACGCAGATTATGTATATTGTGGGTTATAGAGGTGCTATCTTACCTCTGAAATCCAAGTTCCATCGAGTGCCATTCTTGCCTGGTGTCTAAGTGGAGTGGAAGAGCAGGAGAGGGGTGGCCTGGAGCATTTCTGGGTGAGTGAGACCTGGTGTCCCCACTGGGCAGTGGGGTTCCAGCAGAAAGGCAGCAGAGCACCCAGGGGCTCAGGACAGCTCTCAGCGTCCAGTGTGGCAGCACAGTGTGACCTTTGTGTGCAACAGCTACAAATAATTCATTTCCTAATGGGAAATAGATCTCAGAGCCCTTGGGGCTGAAGTCAAAGTCGCTGCTTTTTCAATGGCTTCATGAGGAGGAGAAAGATCAGGTTCACACGTGCAGTTATAATATTTTATAAGATTCTGCGGTGCAAACTTACTGAGTTTTTCCTTCCATGGGAAAGCTTGTTTTCTCTGCACAGGTTTCTGTAAACAAATTTTTGTGTGTGTGTTCAAGGACACAGGATGGTGTTTGGCTGCCCTGTCTCCCACATGGGGGGTGGGAGCCTTCCTTTTCCCCACCTATGATGTAGAGAAATGTTATTTTCTGACTTTGTAAGCATTTTCTGGCATTCTAGCAGTTTGGGTACTGAGCACGATGAAGAAAGATGTTAGCTCAGAACCTGGGCACATATAGCCCAAATTCCTTCTGAACAATGGAGTCATTTTAATAAATCATATCAAACCTTCTGATATTGGAGTCCAAGAGTCCTGATTGACCCTTGGGGTGAGACAATAATTGGTGACCCTGACCTCTGACCGGGACACCAGCAGCAATACACACAGGCCTGGGTGAGCAAACCTGGCTCTGGTTTTAATCTCTGGTTTTGTTGTTTATTTTGGATGTTGTCTTGTGGAGACACTGCCCTGCACATGACCAGTCTGGAACCTCACCTCTGCAGAAGGTGTCCTTCCCTGTCTCTGTGTTATCCATGGTTTCCCACTGCCTCCCTCCTTCCCTTCCAGCCTCCTCTTGGCATTCCCTTCCCCAGGTGTCAGGAGTGCTGATCTGCATTACAAACACACAAATGCTGCATCCTTCCCCTGGCTGGGTATTAATTTGTGTCTGTGCCTTGCTCAGCTGTTGATTCTTGCACAATTCCTAGGAAATTTGTTTTCTGGGTATATTCAGGAAACTCACAGCCTTGTCAAGGTTGGCTGGAGTTGAACAAGGAGTTCACAACTGGAAAAAAAAATTTCTGGTGCCATAGCCAGGGAGGAGGGAGAGACCTTGCTGTGGAGATGGGAGAGAGCCTGGCTGCTGTTGGCCTCTGTTGCAAAAGTGCTTACCTTTGAGTTAAAAGAATTTCTAATGCAACATTTTAAAAGCTTAGGGATGTGTGTGAGATAAACTGGAAGGGTGTGTGATGTGAACATGTTAGTTTGCACACTAATCTCTCTCTTTGGAGTGTTCTCTACAGATTTTTGAGGGGTTTTATGTTCGAAGTAGTTTAAACAGTGACCCACAAGTGCCTAGTTTGTATTTCTTTAATATTCTTTCATCTCTCTTGGATTTTTAATGTTACACATGATGTGCCTACATTTATTTGTAGCCAAGATCACCTGATCTTTTTCTAGTTAAAGCTGATGTTTAAATCTCAAGAAAGGAAGAAATTGTATCTGTTTAGACAGTTGCCAATAACATGTCAACCTTTGCTTTGTGCTTCAGAGAAACCAAAATTTTAATTACTACTCAAAACCTGGATTTCCATTTTTTCCTGGGATTCCAGTGTACTTTGTCCCTGGTTTCCTCAAGTTCTGGATGAGACTTTTTTATGCTTTTGTAATATTAAAGCCTTTTTGGATGGTATTGATAATTACTGTTAGTCTGAATATGCTTTGTTCCACAGGAGCCTAGAATGACTGTCAAAGTAGCAAATTCAGAACTGCACAGTTCAGGACTACAGACAGTTCCTTATCTATTCCTGAAGAAGAGGAAGTGTAAATTGGCATTACTAATGCAACCTGACTTGCTTGGAGGACATATACTGTGGAACTGGGAAGAAGAGAGTCCCTCTACAGTGAGATGGGCAATGACATGTCTTTTGTAATATAAAGTAATGTCTTGTTCTACATTTTCTCACTTTGAATGTATTGAGTGCTGCTTTATTTATACTTCTATACACAAAGTATAATTCTAAAGGAAAGTCTTTCAAGTTTGACTTTGTGCTTGTTCTTGTAATTAAAATATCAGGGTGGTAAACTGTCTAAATGTCCTTGAAGAAACCCATCTTATTCTGGACTTAAACTGGTTCCCATTTGATACCATCTTCATCCAGAGCAGGATTAGAAGATTTTTTTTTTCCCAGCAGTAATTTGTGAATAAAATCCACTGATCCTACAGCAGGGCTAAATTTTCCTCCTAAGAATAACAATTTTATAGAATCAGTGACAGTATAAAGTGCACAAATGCAGGTTACAGCATATGCCTGAGATCTCAAAATTGTTGTAGGAAAGAAAAAGATTGCAGCATCATCATATGTATTGATTCATTTTTGCTTAGCTGTGTTTTGGTCCCTTTGCTTTGTCTAATTCCCTTTAAATGGAGCAATCAGGCATTCATTCATGTTGGCTAAAGTAGCTAATTGTTCCCTTTTTAGGCACAAATAGCTGAAATACGTTGTGTATGAACATAAACAAAAGTGTTTGATTACCATTTGCATATTTTGGACGTTCTTTTAACAGATGTGAAGCTAAAGTTTAGGGTACTTGTGTACTGCTGTTCAGTATTTGAGATCCATTCAGGGAGATTGTCCTCTCCTGTTGGACCTCTCTGGAGAGGCATGAGACGTCAGGAGTTCTGGGAATAAATCACTTAAAAAACAAGTGAACATATCCAGAAGGATGCTTCATTTTTTTAGGTTTTGCCTAAATTTCACTGCACTAATTATGATATAGCTACTCTTGTTTGTACTTTGTCATTGGTGCTAATGGATTAAATTGCAGCGGTCACACCGAAATTAAACAAATCAGGGTTCATCCCATAACTGAGCTGGTTTCTAGCCGAGCCAGCACTTAGGTAAAAGGCAGAGGTGAGGGTGGCATGCCAGCCTTGAGGGGAAGGGAGCCCCCAGGATGGGCAGGGGCTCGTGGCTGAAGGGGAGGATGGAGGTGTAGTGTCCACGGAAGGGCGCAGATCCTCGTTAGTAAATTACTAAATTAGTAAATGGAGGGAAGTCGGTCTGTGAGTCCCGAGAGGGATGAGCACACAGCAGTGGGTTTGACCAGAGGGGCGGGGTGAAAGGGGAGAGAGAGGGAGGTGGATTAGAGAGGGGAGAGGAAGAAGGGGAGAGAGGGGTCACCGTGGCGTTCCTGGCCCCAGCGCCCGTGCAGCTGATGGAGTGCTGTGCCCTGGGCTGTCACACCTGGGCCCCCTCCCTGCAGAGGCCTTTTCATGATGACATATCTTGCCTTGGAGATGAGCTCCTGGCTTTCTGTGCAAAGCAGGTGTGGGAGGCAGTGTGTCCCAGACCTGTCTGGAGAAGGGTTGGCAGCTCCAGGGCTGTCGGGTGCTCCTGACCCTGCCTCTTCCTGACCTCACTGCTGGGCTGTGCTGACCTCCAGCAGGCACAGCACGGATGTTTGTCCTGGAAAAGTGAATCCCTGCCTCTGCTCCAGTCTCAACAGTCCTTGGCTGCCACTGCCAGCAGCCTTGGCTGGCTCTGGTGTTGGAGACTTCATCCCCTTGACCTTCAGGCTTCTTCAGGAAGCCAGGGCTGTATCTGCTTGTTCTTTGAAAGGACATCCTGAGTTTAGAGACTGCACAGTGCTAATTCTGCCAGGACTGTGGGCTTTGGTGGCATTAGTTGCCTGTCATGAAAGGGAGTGGTCTGAAGCAGGGGACACTCTGTACCATTTAACATGGTTTTTAACTTAATCAGCTCATCCAAAGTCTTCATTCATCAACCGTGGTCTGAGGGGAGGTCAGAAAAAGCCCCATAATGTATAAGTGAGTAATTTAAATGATACATTTTCATTCTTTACAGTGCTGCAGTTAGGAGGCTGATAGGCTTTGATTTAGATACCATAGTCCATGGAAAACACAATGCTTGTTGTTTCACACCCTTAATTATGTTTTCATAAGGGGTTGGATTCCTGTGACTGACAGTTCTGCACATTCCCTGTTCTCCTAGAATGGATTTAATAAAATGACTCCTAATAGTATACACTATTTTTGCGTTATGTCCTTAGCATGATGAATGAGTTCATACTGTGTGCATTTAGCATATTTTAAGAGATTTCTGATAAATTTGTATGTATTTACCTTGTATTTAAATGATACCTTACATGAATGAAAATGTCCTTAGTTCCTATATAGCAGTTACATTATCAGTTTCACTCTGATTTAAATGTAGAGATATATTGTCACATTTAAAAACGTTAGGTTTGTTTTGCTGCAGGAGAGAGCAGCAGATCTCTGTTACCACATCAGCAACCAGCAATCCTGTTTAGGCTGCTCAGATGTTAATTCAGTGCAGTGCTTTCATGTCTGCAGCCTTCTGCTTTGTCAAAATAATTTTTAGTTCAGGATTCAAACATCTTCTTCGCATTTTCTAATTTTCTGTATTGTTCACTATTTGGCAGCAGAATAATGCAGGGGAGTATCTCATTATTTCACTTCAAGTAGTTCTTTTAAATGACTGCAATAACAATTCTGCAGTTAGGTTTTGTTATGTTTAAATACACTGAAAAGTGATTTTAGTATTGTATTAATGATGCTATTCTTAGATGGGGGGTATGGCAGAAGTAAGAGCATTGCTTTTAGTCAACTGAATTATGTTACATTATTCTGCAGAAGATTGCTTGGAAAATTGGATAAAGCTCAGATTGCTGACATGGTTTATACAGATGAGAAAGAACAGGCTAATATTGCACCTAAATGCAGCATGAAGCAGTAGCCAGTTTAGCTGGCTGTTGAGTTTCTTTCCATAATGTTAGATCCAGGTTTTCTGGTAGTGGAATTCTTCTCCAGACCATGCAGAGATTGGCAGCCCCAAATTGTACATTATATATGCTGGATAACTGTGCAGTGCAGAACAAATTCCTTTAGAGATGGCTTAGCAACTGATTAGTGTAATATATATATGTATTTATATATTGGCACTCAATAAAATGTTTGTTAATTTAAGTCTAAATATTTACAGTTTAAAAGCATACTTTGAAATTCATCATCTGTTTTTATGATAACTCGTCCCAGTCCTTCCTTCCTCATGGATATATGGTGTTTTAGGCAATTCTTTGCTGTACTCTCTGAATTTTGAAATAGGAATCCCGGTAGGTTTTCTTTACAGGTGGAGAAAAAAAGGGTCATTTGGTACAGAATGCCATTTTCCTGACCCTTTCTTATTTGTGGGATTAAAGCAGGAAAACTGTATGGATGCTTAGTTTTAGATTACTGGAGCTCCAGTAACATAGCCATATGTGAGGATGATTAAAGTGCAGATTAAGCTTTGGAGGGAGGAGTTTTTTGAATATCTGCATCTCTTTTACATATTACTGCCAGTTTCCAGTTGGCCACATAGTAATAGTGCTGTTTAAATTAAGTAACAGAGTTCTGCTGCTTACAGTGCTTTTAAATGATGAAAAATAAAGGGTTTTATCTTCTTTAAGGTACATATGCTTATAATTCAACAGTTCACTACTCCCTCATGTGGAGGAGAAGTGTTCCAGGGTTTCAAGTACAGCAAACATCAATAATTCTCCATGAAAATGGGATTGTGGGTGGTGACACTGACCCTTCAGGACATCACTGGAGCTGTGTGCTCAGGGTGTTCCGTGCCTCTGTCACTGAGGTCAGCCCTTGGGAGCTGCTTCCAAGCTGCCTGGCTGCCCACAGGAATGGGGGAAATTTTTAAAATTTGTGTGTTGACTGTTGTGATGTCTGCAACCTGTGGAGGTGCCTAATTTCTTTGATTTCCTTGTGGACACTATTTATGAGCAGCCACACTGGCAACTGACCTGAAACCTCTGAAGTAAAAGCCAGGGGCAAGGCAGGCAATCTTCCAAAAGCCTTAAATTTGGATTGCATCCTTAGTTCCCATCCCTCTGTGCTGGCTGAGCTCTGAGCATCTTGCTGGACCCTGAGAACGTGGGCTGGGCTGCTTCTGCACAGACTGGTCTGGGATGTGCAGTGTCTGCATCAAAGGACTGATTTCTCCTTAAACTGCACGGGTGGGTGGGCTTTGGATACCCCCATGTACCCCCACTCTCAGTGCTTCCCTAGAAAGCAGCAGGAAGGCAATTTGGTTGCACAGAAAGCAGAAATGGAGCTGCCTCTGCAAGCTACAGCCAGTCCAGGGATAAGTTATGAGAAAAGGATACAGAAGGAGGCTGGGGTGAAACTTGCTGGTAGTTGTCAATTTTTCAAGCCCTTTGCTTTTAAGAGTATGATTGTGAGGAACCTGCCAAGGGCTATGGAATCACCTCTTCTTGTTAAAGAAGTGTTTCCTCACTTCAGGAGGATGTTTCCTTGACTTCAGTCCTGTAACAGGGAGATAAATGTTACAGCAAAAAAAAAAAGGTAGAAAAACCAACACAGTCCTGATCTAGGTAATTACCAATCACTGGTCAGGATCAGACAGGGGAGCAGAATGGTGAGGGTATCCAGAACCTGCTGGAATAGGGTGTGGTGCAAGGGGTGCAGGTGAACTCCAAACCTTCTGCCCACCCTGCAGGCACTTGTCTGCACATTTGGGGTGGAATACTCAGCATTCAGTGTTACTCCTGTTACTGCCACCAGGAGCAGATGCANAGCAGAGGCAGGGGAGAATGAGCTCATGTCCAGGATCTGGCTTGCATTTGGAATGAAATCCCAAGGTTCTCTGCATTCCTCAGTTCTTCTACTAACCTACTCGTGAGGCTGTGGCTTTAGTCAAAAGATTAAAACAAATCAATCCAAACCAAACCAAAGGAAGACGTTCTCTGCCTCCCCCTTCCCCTCAAGAGAAACACAGGTTTTAATTATTGATCTTCTTTTACAGTGAAATAAATGCCCGGCTTGATGCTGTGTCTGAAATTCTGCTGTCAGAATCCAGCGTGTTTGGTCAGATTCAAAATCTTCTTTGTAAGCTGCCAGATCTGGAGAGAGGCCTCTGCAGTGTTTTCCACAAGAAGGTACACCCATCATGACACTAATTTATTGTTTTCTAAACAGCATCATTCTCTCTTAGTGTTCTTCCTGCGGTTTTGCATGTTTGTTTGAAAATGTTTTCTACTTAGCAGGACCGAGGCTGACATATTAAAGGGATGTGGGTTGATAAAAATCAGATGTGGTAAAATCTTACTTTGTGATCAGTGATATGCTGCTAGAAGAAATGTCTGGGTAGGGTTCTAAAGCACATGCTTTGGACTGCTAATGGTAACAGGAAAACATCTGCAGTACTCATGATGTAGTGTCTGGATTCAGTGAGGTGGGGTGGTGCAATAGGCCCTTCTGCCATGAATTGTTATTTGCCTGTAAACCAAAGCTTTGCATTCCATATGCTTATCTAAAATCACACATGCAGTTGGAACCACTTGGCTGCATTCAGCTGTTTGCAAATGAATGTTGGTTTGTTTATAAATTCTCTAGTTTGGACCTCAGGTCCGCATTTTAGTAAGAATCACTTATGAGAGATGAGACACTGACAGTTCTTAATTGAAGCAGATTAATGTGCCAATGGCACCTGTGGAGTACTTCATGTTCTTTTATTTCACTGTTCTACTTGGAGGTTGTGACAGTTTCTTTTAGATAAAGGAATAGGTGGGTAGGACGAGAGCAAAGTTGAAATTTTTTGGATGGTACAGCATAAAGTTTTCCTGTCTCTGAAAATCTGAAACCCAGTTATTGTACAATTTTTAAAGCCCAGAGGTGCTGCAGTGTTTGGCTCTTGGAAAGGCTTGTGTGTTTCAATGAATGGATACAGTGATCCAGCCATAAGGAAGGTTGTGAAAAGAGGGAGTGTGCACCACTTTGCCCATCCTCTGAAGTGTACCATGTTCACATGATACAATTGTTGGGTGTCTTTGTCCAAACAACTGCCCAGGAATTAGATAATTCAATTTTAATGGTTTAACTAATTTCAGATTTCATACATAGTACTGTTTCTAGGAATATATCTGCATTTCACAATATCCTGGAACTGCTCAGCTGCTGCCCCATGGGGTTTTTTTTTTGTTGTTGTAGTTTTTTGGGTTTGTTTGGTTTGGTTTTATTTTCTGTATGTACTTATTTCTTCAGCTGTTCCTCCCTGCTGTAGAGCTGCTTGCCTGTCTCAGCTTTAAGCTCACTTTTAGGTGGAGCTGGGCAGAGACCCTGGATTTTCATGTGGTTTTTGAGATGAGGTGACAATGCAGTTTGTCTGAACAACAGCCACTGCAGCATGAAGATACATGTTTAGTGAGTCAGATGTTGGAAAGAAGCTGCAGGAGAGGAGAAATGCTCCAGCAGAATCCCCAAGAAGGGTAAATGAGGGGGGGAAGGCTCTAAGCACATGCTTTTAATGGGATGGATTTGCTTCCCCTGGTAAAAGCCTGGGTTATGCAGAGCACTCTGCAGAGGACCTGAAGCACTGAATAATTCCTGAAGACCTTTAGGACTTTGGGGAGATGGCAGTGTCCCTGAGAGACATGGTCTGTTTCCAATAAAGAATCAAAAGCAAACTCTGGGAAACTGACTCTGAAGCATAGAGGTGAATGTGGAGCCTGAAGAAAGGTCCCAGCAAAGCAGATATGTATTCAAGAACATGGAGTAACCGGGTTTCATGGGTTTTTTTGTGTTCCTCCCCCCAGTGAATGCTGCCATTTCAGTTCCCACTACAGAACCCTTTCCAGTTTTGTTAATTCCAGATGTCCATCTCTCACATGCTCAAAGTGAGGTTCAGTGCCATTTCATTCCATTAAGGGATCCAAAACTCTGAGTGGAGCACACTGATGGCTTCACTGAAAGAATGTGCTCGTTAGCTCAGTGTCAGCTGCAGGGAAAATAGGTGAATGTGACAAGCATTTCATCCTCCAGGCCCTTTATACTTCAGTGAAGTTATTATTCGAGGAGGTGTGCTGTGCAAGGAGACTCTGAAGTGTACAGAGATGGCTGGGGTGTGTCAGTAATTTTAAACATTCTCTGGAATGGTTTTTACATTCAGGTCAGCCACTGCAGAAATTGTATTGTGCAAAGCCCTGTGCACCAGTAACCTCTGGAGAAGACAGAAGAAAATGAAGGCAGAACAATGGTCTGTAAGGCAAAGCATCCTGATGGGAACTCTTGTGGTCAAGGACATCACTGTCTGTTTTCCTGGTCTGAATTACTCCTTTTTTTTTTTTTTTTTGAAAGCCTGCTAATAAGTTGTATCTGATAGCATAATTCAAGCTGGCAGTTGTTAACCTGGGCCTTCACAAATTCCCATTGCCTCAAACCACCAAGACCTGTATCTGATTTACCTCAGGTATAACCAATCTGGAATTAGAACAGTATTTTTACAGTGGGAATTAGGTATTACCTCGGGGGTCACAGTTCAGCTATGATTTTGCCCCAGCCTGGAAAAGGACTGTGGGAGTGTTTAAGGAGACAAGAGCAATATTGCAGTTGCCATGGAGAGGGGAATTACTTCACAAGGACTGGTTGCTGTTCTCAATTTGTGCAGGTCCAGCACTTGACACCTTGCCAGGCAGAAATACTCTCCACTGCAGAGGGGCCTCACTCCTCTCCCTGGGAAAAGAAGGGTGGCTGGAGATGAAATGTTTGCAGGCTTCTGGGTAGCACTCAGAAGCTGACTGCAAAGGACCCTGAGAGACAGGGGATTTTAATGAGTTTTGCCTCAGTGGTGCCTGGGGCTGGTGCAGAATCAGGCCTTGGTGGCAGAGGTGGTGCTCAGAGTTAGCCAGCACCAGATCAGCCTCAGGAGAATCACCAAACCACCTAGCACAGTTTGCACACAGGCATTTCCTTCTGGTGTCAGTGGGAAATAACAAATGGCAGGACCCTACTTTTTGTGCCTCAGTTCAAGTGGAGACTGTTCAGCCTTGCCTTGGAGGGTGGCAAAAGAGGGTCAGTGACCCATGTTTGAGCAGGTTTTAAAACCAGTGCAGAGTAAACATGCCATTTGTACTTTTACAAATGAGTCCTGCAGGGCCAACCTGATGTTTCTTGCTGTTTTCATGCCTGTGTTTCCAGTGTGTTTCAGAAGATAAATATTTATACAGGCTCAACCCATAAGTGTTTATCTTATTTGTACCCTTCGCTCAATAAACATTATTTCTTGACTAAAGCACAGTCACCAAAGGAATTATCATAACAATTGGCCATTAAATGTACAAAGCAGATTAAAGGAGAGCTGTTTACCTAAGGAGGGAGAGCAATAATCAAACCTTACCACCACGTGTAGTAAAACATCCTTTCAGTTTGTTCTGCCTCTGACTCGAGCCCTGGGCTCTCTCTCAGCAGCTCCTTAGAGCTGCTGCAGCTGGGACTGGAAAACCTGTTCAGTTCTGGATCAGGCTCTGGGGGTTTCCTGCCCCTGTCAGGCTGCTCACCTGAGCAGAATAGAGCAGGCAGGTGCTGCCAGGGGGTGTGTGCTGCCTGTCTGCCACAGCCTCCCTGAGGGACTTGCCTCCCCCTTTTCACTGAATATTTCACTGTTTCTGGGGCACAGTCGGGCTCCTCAGAGGACAAGGGTGCAGCTCAGCTGGGTGCCAAGTGTTAAAATCCTTCAGTGATGCTGAACATGCTCCCTTCCCTGGAAGATACATTTGATATTGAAGAGGGTGTGGTTTGCAGAAGATTCAGAGAAAGATTATATGGTTTTGGTTTTAGATTTATTTTTTCTTGTGTGAAATGAATACCTGTTACATATGCCCACAAAATTAGTTACTATTTGTATGGAATGTTTTAAATACATTTTCCCCATACCATAATCCTTTGACTTCAGCTAACATATACCTTGTATTTTTTACCTTTTTTTCCCTGCTATGGTAATATCATGCACATCTTGCTTATACTACACTTTTAATCTTTTAAAGAGTCTGCATCACAGATATTTTTAGGCTTGCAATGCTAAATGATTATTTGAGCAAACTGTTCCCCATTAAGCTGATTAGTATAAAGAAACGTAACAAGGCGACTTAATAATCTTAAAATTAAATACCTCATTTTTCCCAAACCAAAGTCTGCTCCCTATTCTTAAGAGATAAAGGTGGCTATTACAATTTGAAAGGAAAGATAAATGCATACTGCATTTAGACACCCATATTTTTAAAGTTTGAAATGCTTTTAACTTGGAGCAAGTGGTTAGTGGCTGTTAGCTGTGGCTCTCTGTTGGAAACAATTTCAGTAATGCAAACAGGGCTGAACTGATGTCAGAGGTGCTGAGAGGGTGTCAGATCTCTGTGATCTTCCTGCATCCATTTTCAGGACAGTTTGATAAACTGCTGGTTGAAACTATTGTTTGGCATCACTGCCAACTCTGAGGTTACTTCTGCAGTGCCAGAGAAGTTGTGACTATTATTGGTGTCATCTCGAAAGTGGACTTCAAAAATAGCATTGGATAAGCTTGTGAGAATCTTCTGTGAATGCAGGACTGCTAATCCTGCTTTAGGTAAACAGTTTTTACTGTCATTTAAAAGCTTCTAATTTATAACACAGTATGAGTCTTTTGTGAGGTTACCTAGGATTTGAATGGAATCAGTCCCATGTAATGGAACCCAGATTTTCAGGGTTATTTGAATGTATCTGTTCCAAGTTATCTGTTTTCTCAGTAAATTATTTCTGCGGTGGAGACATTGAATTTTACATGCAAGGTCCTGCAGAGTTACTGAAATGGAGCGAGGGGAGCAGGAACACTCTGGATAAGCACAGAAGAACTATGCTCACCCCCATCCTTGGGGTCACTCTGTTTAATAAGGGATGTTTGCAGTAAAACACAGTGGATTTTCCTTTCTCCAAAGGTCTGTAGTCACAGAACCAAACAGGTTTAAACTCATTAGGTGACTCTTACGGTGTCCTGTAGGCCGTCAGAGTTGCTGTCAGGAACTTAGGAATGTTTATTAACCACCTTCTGACAAATCTCATAACTCCAAGAGTTGGTTTTTTTTAGGTGCCTTGAAATCCAGCTTTCTTCTCTTAGTGAAGCCTGAGCTTCACCAGCCTCACCACCCTTGTTGAGAACACCTCAGCCAGGTGTTCTCACCTACACCCCAAACATCTCCCCTTCCCACACTCCTACAGATGGTGCACCGATCAGGGGCCTTTTATTTCCTTCTTTAAAAAAACCAATTAAACCCCTCACCCCAGTGAACTCCCCTGTGGAATGGATGCATTTCTGAGTGTGCACATTTGCTCATTCTCCTGTCCTGGGCACTGTTCCCCTGTGGGTGACCTCCCCTGCACACTCTGGGGAATTCTGGCACAATTTTGTCTCTCTTCTTCGTGGATGTGGATGATGATGGTGAAGCAATCAGTCAGAAAGTGTGTTATTTGACTTTGAATCCAAGCTGGGATTATAATTTGTTTACAGTTTCAGGCCTTTCCTCTGTGCTTTGACTTCAAACACCATTGTCATATTTACCCCTTTATTATTTTGTTTAATTTTGTTGTCAGAACTTTTCCAAGATAGAAGCAGTAAGTCCCAGATTATCAGAAAGATGATGATAAATTGCAAAAAGTGCAGAGGAAACCCAAAGTTTTCGTGAGGCAGAATAATGAATTGTTTATGAAGCAAGACTAAAAGACTTTTTTTTTTTTTTTGTTAAATTGATGATTAAAGGAGAATAGAAGGCTTAGAGTTATTTGAAGGGTGTTTGCAGCAAAGAAACAGTTCAGTTACTGTGATACAAAAGAGTAAAACTAGAGATATTTGGATTAATTTAATGGAAAGGAAAACTGTCTGATAGCACTTTTATATGATGATAGGTGTTGCAGTATGGGTTAGTGGTAAGCACACAGTATCTTGGGGTATATGGGCCTGAGAGCAGACAAAAAGAAAATAACACAGAACACTTGGAGCATTTGCAGGGAAACCTCCTAATGGGTGTCCTCTGTCCCACAGAACTCTGTGGTTCTGTAAAAGAGATGAGCTTAGGTTTTCCAGAAACATTCAGGGTGCAGTGTCTGTGGCCCTCCTGGATTCCTAACCATGGTTAAATTTCATTTTGGCTAATACTTGATTCTGTGTTTGGGTACAGAGATTCCTTAGGAATAACTGCAGTTAATAAATGAGAGAATTGCCTTCTTGCATTTGAGTGTGGGAAGGAGGAGAAGGAAAAGTTTACTTTTGGGGAGAAGTTAGAAGACAGAGGATGACAAAATAAAAATGTAGATGTGTTCTATGAAATAGTGATTCACTGTAGCCTACCTCTTCTGTGAGCAGTGTTGTACTGGTCACCATGCAGTCCTGTCCAGAAAGTAAATTCTAGATTGCTGAGGTAGAAGAGAAAAAAAAAGTCAGAACAGAAGGATGTGGCAGACAAATAATAAATATCCTACTGCCTTCCTTGCATCCTCAGGTGAGGAAAAGAAACTGGTTTTCTGTCAGTGTTGTCTGTGGTCTGGTAGGAGAATTTCAGAAGGCTAAAGGAGGAATGTTTCTACAGATCAGTAAAATACAAAAAAATACCATCATAATTATTTATGGACAACCTTTTTCAGACTTTCTGAAACTGGAGTGTCATGGGACTGTGACTGAATTCAGCGAGGTTTGAAGGCTCTGGGTGTCCACAGGACTGGGTTTCCATGTGCTGTGCAGCTGGGGTGCAGCAGAAATGCAAACCCAGTGCTGCAGGGAGCATTGCAGGGCCAGCATTGCCTCCTTGGTGGGTGCCTGGGGCAGCTGGGGGGATTGGCAGGGTGCAGGAGGGGGGTGACTGCCTGGAAGGCCCTTCCTGGAAAGGAGCTAAAGCTGGCCCTGGGGAGCATCCAGAACCCAACAGCAGAGTGCTTGAAGCCCATCACAGGTGGCTCAGAATTCTCTTTCCAAGCTGGAGCTTTTGGTGAGAAGCTGCTCCAAGGGAGCCAGCGTGCCCCTGCTCTGTGAGTGTCACAGGTGAGGCTCTGGCAGGGCTGTGTGTGCTTGGCCCCAGTGTGGGATGTTCACTTTTGGAGAAGGGGGAGACACAGAATGCCCTGGGTGAGTCCCTGAGCGAGGTGGGAGAATCTTCCCTTGTGGTGAGGAGAGGACAGGGATGAGGAGTGGGCTGGTGTGTCCTTGTCCCTCCTCAGGCAGGGCTGGCAGCAGCCAGGCACAGCCCTGCTGTCAACAGCTACAAACACTTCAAGCAGGGCGCTGGGTTTCCCTTTCTCTGCCTCTTTTCTTCTCCCTGTGCTCTTGTTCCCAGCCTCTCCCTGTCTGTGCCTGACCTTGCCTTTCAGACCTGTCCTGCCAGGGCAGCACTGGGGTGCACAGGACCAGGTGTGGTGCTCCTGAAATCACCCAGCCTGCTCCTCGTGCTGTTTGCACCTTACTGCCCCTTCTCCTGCTTTTGTTTGCACACCTGCCCCCAGCGACAGGAACGCTGGAGATCAGCTCTTGACAAATTCCTGAGGACAAGGCTTGAGACAATTGGTGTGATTAATTGCCCCCCTCATCAGTGGGGCAAGATGGTGTAGCTCTGTTGCTGTCCATACATTTTATTTGCATTCTGCTGCGTTTTGAAAGAGCAGAAGAACCTGTTTGTGAAAATGTAATGCCTTGTAATGATTCAGACATTGCTTTCCTTCTCAGTGCTCTACCCAGGAGTTCTTCTTGATAGTCAGCACCCTGTCTCGCCTGGACTTGGAAATTCAAACTTTTGTCCCAGTCATACATTCCCATGTGAGATCTCCTCTGTTAAAAAATGCACTGTTGGAAATCCCAGACCTTCTCTCCCCAGTAAAACAGTATTTAAAGATCCTTAATGAAGAAGCAGCCAAGTAAGTAGAGAAAATACATGATTCTTCTGTGCCTCATTCTTCTGTGCCTGTTACTTTCTGAGTAACTGTTTGGTTATGCAAATTATGCATCTTTGTTTAATACAGCTCAGTGTTTTATTTCATATTTGTGTTTGTACAGTTCCTTTTAGTTAAAGCAGAGGTTGTTGTTACCTATGGCTTACATTCTTGTGTCTGCCTCAGGCTGAATGATTTTTTGAAAGTTTCTCGCCTGTTTTGGATTATGAATTTACAGGGAAATATGTTTTGCATTATGTTAATTGGTTTAACAGCTTTTAAAGTAATTTTTTTTAAGAGAAGCTATTCCTTTTGAAGAGAGACTTGACCTTCAGCAGAGGGGCAGCTCTGCTGCCAGCAATTTGCCTTCCACTAATTTTGTGAGAACTCACCAAAGCTGTCTGCCCTCTTTTGTCTTAATTATGTCCGTTGTTGGTCCATGAAGAAAAAAAGACAGAGGAAGAAGATGCTAAGTTGGAATTAATATGCATTACATTGGAGAAGAGCTTTAAATAATTTGCTGTATACTGTTTGTTCTGAACCACTGCTGCCTCCACTGTTATCCCTGGATTCTTTGCTGAGGTTGTGGCAGAAATTTTAGTGTGTTGTTATATGGGGGCAGCATAGTCTTAACTTTTACATTCAGAACAGACTAAAAATAAACATCCACTTTATTTATAAAACGTTTTTTATCTTTTCCAAACTGAGACTGCAAAATAAATCTAAGAATCGAGGCCTAGAACTTTTATTTTATTTGCTTCTGATTTAGAGATGGAGCCAAGGTGTATAAATTTAGAAGTTGAGAAGGGCAGAAGGATTTCCTCTGCCCATTGGCAAGGTGGGATTATGAGACTTCTGCTGATGCCTGGTGCCCAATTATAGTTGTGACAGTTTGTGCCAAAACAGACTGTATCTAAATTATACCAGATTTACTGTGGGTAGGTAAAAACATGTTTCAAAACATGGGGTGTTTTCTTCTGTCACTGTACCAACGATGGCTAGAATAGTATACAAGATCTAAATGATCTGTAAAATGGGTATATTGATTTACATTTATTCAATATGATTAAGCTAACTTACTTTCTGGCCTTTATATATCTCAAATGTATGTGGTAGTATTATTTTTACTCAAAAACATTTCTTTCATCCAAATCATGGCTTCTACTCTCATCCATCCATGCACATACACGCTTGTGCACAGACTGCATCACGTGTTATTTTTGTTAGGGGGTGTGGATAAAATCCTGTACTTGTTCTCAAAAGTATCCCTTTGCTCCAGGTTTTGTTTTTTTTTTTTTTTTTAACAGGGAGTTTGAGATTTTGGGATCTGTGTTTTTGAAACTGCCAACGTTAAAATTTTCTGTAGGCATCACATAGCAGTGACAGTCCTCACAATCAGCTGCTGGCTACTAGTGATTTTTTTTTTTTGCCTTGCATTCCCATGGAAACTGGTCTAATTAGCACAAAATCGTTTCTAAAAATTAGTATTGTACTTTAAAATGGTATCTTCACTGTCACTTACGTAATCCCAACGATGATGGAGAGCAGAGCCAAAGCAGAGCTCTGTGTTACCTGCCTTGCCACTGGCTCCAGCTGTAGCTCCACTTGCAGGCAAAGGGGTAGTGGAGTAAGTAGAATATTCGATTTTTTTTATTACTTCCATGTTATGGGACTTTCAGGTGGCTAATTACTTGCTCTCCACATATTAGTTTTCAAGGTAATTATGTAATTAACTTGGCAGAGTTCTGTATTGGCTCTAAAATGCAAAGTTATATTGCAATTAACTTAGGGCTGATCGCAGTGCTTTTTATTGTTTGCCTGATACTTACTAGGGTAAGTTAAATTTTTGTTGTTTTTGTTGACAGCTGTATTTTTAATTGCTACTTCAGCTTCCCAGTTTTAACCATTTGAATGGCATTGCTTATTTCAGGTTTCAATCCTGAGCTGAGCTAGTGCTGCCAAAACAGTTCTGTCATTTTTTTCTGGCACTGAAATTAGAAAAGGACATTGTTTTGCATGTACTTAAAAGTATTCTGGGTAATCTTTTCTGGACAAAAGAAGGAAGCTGCTCTGGAAAAATACTGATGCCATTCTGCTTTGATGGGGGCCTTGAGGGGGGGATTTTTCCATGCAGTCCTTACAAAAATGTGCCCAAATTTGGCCAGATTCTGAATGTGCTGAAAATCGGTGTTCGTGGTATGCAGAAGTTACCTAAAGTTTCACGTTTAACTGCAGAAATGGTGTTGTCAGCAGTTGGGGTGCTCTGTGTACAAAGTGCCTTTCTGTTCCTGTCACGAGCAGCTTTCAGTAAATGGGCTCTGCTGTGACCAAGCACCTGAAATCTGTACTCAGAAGGGAGTTAAGCTAATGTTCAAACAAATAGAAATAACTAAATAAAATAAGCATGCAGCTGGTAGAGTGAGGTACATCTCTCTCTTTTTACCATTATTTCATCTTACCTTTCTTATGGATAGGACTGGAGATAAAACACAGTTGTTCAAGGACCTGACAGACTTCCCTGCCATCCGAAGGAAGAAGGAGGCGATCCGGGACGTGCTTTCTAAAATCCAGTCGCATCTGCCGGATATTCGTAAACAGATTAAGAACCCTTCTGCAGAATATGTTGCAGTTTCGGGTCAAGAGGTACTGTGGGGTTTATTATGTATGACTGTACCCATCCTTGCCTGGAAAATAGCTTAAAAGTGGGACCTAGCAGGAACTCTATTCACCGAGTGTGGTGCTTCAGGAGGGCATTTGACTATAATCTTTTGTACAACTTTGAAGAGCAGCTTTCTTACCGTGTGACTCCTTTATTTGTTAAGTCAATCACTTCAGTGACTTAAATAATAGAAACACATTAGTGCAGTTGAATTCGGTTCAGTAATGCTTTGCTTTCCTGTCTGCGTAAAAACACATACTTCCAAGGTTAATTGTATGGCTATTAAGTGCTGGAATACTCTCAGACAACCAGGAAGCACAGCATTTGGTTAATTTGAAGAATGGTGAAAGGATTTTTAAGTACTGAGTCAGACTGTAATTTGAAAGATGGGAGAGAAGAGGGAACGGTATTAAAGAGTGATAAGTGTTGTTTTACTTCCAATTCTGGGAAATGGTGTTCTGGACTGGAACTTTAGTTCATGGATTCTGTACAAGTGTGGGCAGGATGTGATCCAGCCGGCTGAGAGGGTCTGTGGTGAAAAACAGAGACAACAGACCCTGCCACGTTTGTGGGGAAACTGAAAGGAACAGTCAGGCAGCACTGCTCAGCGTTGTCCTCTGGAACTGGGAGTAGGAATCTGGGAAAAACTCTGCAGAACACAGGGGAAAGAAGGGAGTTAGGGAGCAGAATGAGGGAGGGAAGGGAGGGAAGGGGCTGGAATTGGCACTTAAAAAGCTGAGAAAGATCCAAGACACACAGGAGGGAGCAGATAGACACTGCTGAAAATGAGGGAAGGGATGAATTAAAGACAGCAGCCTTTGATAAAGACCTGAAGTTCCTGTCGAGGGTGGAGCTGAGAACAGGAAACAAACTGCCCAGGAGTTGGGTGGGCTGTCAGCACAGAGGCTGAAATCCAAGGGAAAAGGGGAAAAGTGTGTTTGAGTATTGTCTGAGGCAGGGAAGAGCAGGATCTGAAAAGTTTCTCTCAGGGAAGCTGGGTTAATAGTTGCCATCTGTGTGAAGTAAAGGGAAAGAGGAGCTGATCAAAGAGAGGAGAGCATCTGAGGAAGTGCTGAAAAGTGGTTTCAGAGGCACAGTGACTGCACACATTTCAGAGAGGAGGCCTTTGTAGCAGGGCAGAAACCTCTGCAGACAGAGATATGTCTGGGTGCCTTGATGACAGGAGCTGCAGAGGCTGGGCATATCTCCTATTTCATGACATCTGGTGCGAGTGTTCGCTGACACCAAAAGAGGCAGCAGAGAGGGGTCAGAGAATATGGTCAGTGAGGAAGAGAAAGATGCCAGAGGAATGGAAGTAATGGAAACTCAATTGCATTGGAGGAATAGAACACAGGACTAAAACAGGAACTTATTTGATTTGAGCTCTTTCTTCTTTAGATTTGTATGGGGTATTTTTCCTATGTTCTTGTAGCACCCTGATGGATGTAAAATTCAAATGCTCCTTCACAGTAGAGAAATACCTTGAAAGTGTTTTGGATTAATTAAGAATTAGTGCACCCTGTCCTTGCTCTATTCTTGTGTTAGGATTGTTATCCTTGTTTGCTCTTGAGGATGACTGCTGGCTCCTCTGGAAGTTTCTATCTAAATCTTATTACCTACAATGGAGAAGTTTTGCCAGACACGGGTCTTGTGGCTTTCCGTAAATGTGGTCAGGTTCTGTGTTAACCTAATCTCTGCAGGAAATTCGTTTTCCAGCTGAATTCTGTGACGTGAGAATGCCTTAACTCCAGGACCTCAGGCTATTGTTACAGAGATAACTGACATGAATCATATAAAACAAACACGTCACGTAAATTTCACTGCACTGAGCATCTTGACACTGCTGCTGGTTTCTCCCTGTGCCTCCTTGTCTGACCCCAGGCACACTTGAACCTGAAGCAAAGTTCTGTAGGTGCAGAAGAGTGATGGATGTCATAACCCCAGCTTTTTTGGGGGAGAAAAAAACATTCCCTGCCAGTCTGCTCCTTCTCTTCAGGCTGAATAAGACTTTCCTCTGATGCATGCAGTTTCTGGGTAAATGATGATTCTGATTCTCTGGTCTTCCTGACTTCCCATGATGTGTAACATTACATTTCTGTTATTTCAGTTTTTGATAGAGGTCAAGAATTCCCATAAATCATCTGTGCCATCTGACTGGGTTATGGTTAGTAGGTATGTAAAATGTCTTTGAAGTTTGTTCTGTTTTAATATAGAAGAAGAAACAAGAGGTATTTTGGTATTAGAATTCATTACATACACATTCTCATTGTCCCACATGTTAAGGTTTGTTGGGGATTTTTTTAGCTGAAAACCCAACCAAATTGTAAATCTATTGCTTAAAAGAAAAAAAAAAAAACAACAACAAAACTAAGAAAAATGGATTTGTTACAACATTTGTTTTTAAACAGTACATCCTCATATCACAGACTTACTCACCCAGTCTTTCAAGGTGCATGTACTGGTGTCAGATCTATGGCCTTGATTCAGTTGTGCCTGTAGCTTGTGCATGCAAATCCTTCATACAATTTTGATTGTTGCTGTTTTATTCAGAACGATTAAAGTAGCTGTGCAAACATCTGCTTAGACACCTCAGTAAATTCAGTACATTTAAAATATCATTTTATTTACTCATACAGACCAGTTCTTCTTGCTTTGGTACTTGGTGTAATGTAACCTTGATTTTGGATAACTTTCCAGCAGGTGAAACAGATGGACTGATGGATGTAGCTGGCTTTTTTTCTTTTCAGTCATTTGATTTACGATTTGAGTGGTTTGAATACCTGAAAGTTACAATGTCCATGTAAATGCTGAATTCTCTACAAGCCCCAGTGTGCAATGTGTGAGCACAGGTATCTTTCACCAAGTTGAACTCTGTTGTGATGCTCTATTCAGTTATGCAAGAATTAACACTCAATTCTCTTTTAATTAAACTTCTTTTAATACTCAGAAGTGCACAGATCAGACAGAATTAACACGGTGAACAAATTACAGCTAATCTGGATTCTGTAAAAGAGTGCCTGGATGTGCCAAATTGAGTCCTTAATGAAAATACATAAATAGCAAGTATCTGGAGTGAAAACGAGCGAGACGATCTGTATTAACCATGTTTATTTCAGCCTTATCATGGTGTTTTTCCTCTTCAGAGTGAATTTGTTTTTGCCTGGCTGGTTGTGTATCAAGCAGTCGTGCACTCGGGCAGCTCTTGCCGAGCAGTGGGATACGTGGGCTGGGGTGACAGTGGCAGGCTGTGCTCAGCATTCCAGAGCCGTGGGCCACCACTCCAGGCACAGCCGGGGTCGCTGCAATCAGTGGGCTCTGCCAGCGCCAAGGGAGGGCTTCTCTGGAGCACACCCATTGCCCAGGCTCAAGGAGATTAAGGAAATGAGTCCAATTTTGCATGTTGGTGGTGCAGCTGATTGCTTGGTGACCCTGATTTCCAACGAGCCCTCTCTCCCCGCTGCAGCACGAAGGCCGTCAGCCGCTTCCACTCGCCGTTCATTATCGAAAATTACCGCGTCCTGCAGCAGCTCCGGGAGCAGCTCGCCCTCGACTGCAGCGCTGAGTGGCTGTGCTTCTTGGAGTGAGTGCCAGGCAGAGCCAGCTCCCACCCTGGGCTCTGCTCTCCTGTGGGGACACTAACAGAAAAACGCTTGGTTTATAAATGAAGGAATTAATAATATGAGTGAAGGTGTTATGCTGTCTGCAGCAGCTTCACCAGCAGTCAATTAAAAAGCTGTTCTTCGTTTCAAACCATCTGAGGGTGTCAGGAAAATTAATGCACAAACACCAGAGGTTTATGTCCAAAAAGGAGACAGAGGAGTCCCTTTTACTTTATTCCAATAAAGGAGAGGCCATGGGCCATTCCCCTGGGGTCTCTCACATTTTTGGGGGACACAGCCTCCTTTTTATCCCAATTTCCTCCTTTTTATCCCAATTTCCTCCTTTTTATCCCAGTTTCCCAGCCCCATTTCCTTTCTCTCTTTCCCCATTGGCTGAGGCACTTGAGAGGCACAGACTGCCCAGAACCCCTGATCCCCTCTAATGTACAACCCTCCTTTTTAATTTTTAATTCTCATGGAATTTAGGGGTTTTTCCTCATTGTTCCTTTCATCTTTCAATATCCAATTTCATTTCTCAGCAAACCTACAGTTTGTTTGTAAAGGCAAATATCTTTATTTCCATTCATCAGTCAGTGGAATCCTTCCCATGGTTTCTTTTATCTCTCAGTGCTGGTTTTATCTCCCAGCAGACCCACAGGTGGTTTGTGAAGACAAGTCTGTCATTCCTCTCAAGGGCAAGTCCTCTGATCCCATGTCCTGAGACCACCAGTGATGTCTGTACTTATTAAAATTCTGGTGAAAAGACACTAATAAGTATACAAGGTGTTTCCTGAAGTTTGAAATCTAATATCACAGCATTAACAATCTGAAAGTGCAGCTGACTCTGAGTGAAACTGAGTCTAGTTGGTTTCACTGCTTTTATTATATTACTTATTAATATTACGTGGCAGTTTTATTATTTTTTATATTTCGTATGCTACCCTGATTATGAGAGTTTGTTAGAAAGTAGTGAGAGTTTTGTTGTCCCTCACATCTGGCACTTGTATTTGTCTGAGATCAGAGTTTTCAGTGGGGTTATTTGCCTGCTTAGCCAAAGGATCTTTAAAATTGGAGTTTAAAAAATACTTCCCAAACTTCTGAATGCCTTTAATTTTTCAGTTGCCTGATTATCTGTTGTTTTTTACTTGCATGAATTGCAGAGCTGCTGAAATTGCTCATCTTGTCGTGCAGTGATAGTTCGCAAGAACTTAACAAGTCCCTGCTCAAGTTGTCTCACTGGATTTGCTTCCCATAAGGAACCCAGGAATTCTGAAAATTGAGTAGAAACTGGAAAGACATTCCAATTCACACATCCCCAGTTGTGTTTCCCTTTCAGTACTATGAAATAGTTCTCTCCATGTTCACTTGTCTGGTCTTAGTAGTGTTGTAGGAGAGCAGTAGACAAAAAGGAAAGACCTTTGTGTAGGAAAGTGCTCTTCTTTCCCACCCCTCCCTTCATTTATGTCTGTTTATTACATTTTCCTCCCTTGCTGGTTTTATATTCTATATTGTAGCTTTGAGACTAGGAGAGAGGAAAAAGAAATTCCAGAGAACTAAGAGAATGAGCTCTGCTGAAAACTGTTCTGATAATGTCATTATTGTACTGGGGAAGCAGCACCATACACTGAAAATGAATTCTTGAATTTTCTGTTGTAGATACCATAACTCATTGAAATTTTAGACAACTCCCATGATCAGACACTCTTAGTTTGGTTCTTTTTTGCCTGGAACTCACAGTTGAGGATAATTAACAGTTATTATTCAGCTGCTGGTATTCTATCTGAATTCTAATAAATTGTGCCATTTTTGAACACCTAATTTAGGCAGCAGGGATCAACTACTGACCCTTTATGAGCTATCTAATGAATTTAATTTTGCCTAATTTTCTATGCTTAAAAAAGAAGTCACTGTTAGAATGGGAGGTGAAGTCCACCTTGATTAAGGTCCTCATCTTGTATCTCATACCCTGCTGGGAGATTTGGATTCAGAGTGATTTAAAGAGCACAGGAGCCCTGTGAGGAGCTTGCATGGGGTGCATTTTGACAATCCTTTTGTATTTGTACGGAATTATTTCTTTCCCTGTTTTTGTGTAACTTTTCCCCTGTTTTGATGCAGCCATTTCAGTGAACATTATCACCCCGTGTCTAAAGCCATTTGTCACCTAGCAACTGTGGACTGCCTGTTCTCATTGGCCCAGGTGGCCAAACAAGGAGACTACTGCAGGTAATAATCAATTTTTAATTTTTAATTTTTACGTAGGATTTTATACAGAATTATAAGAGCATATTTAAAATAAATTATGTTTAATTTGTGTGCCACAATAAAAAACACTGGTAAAATTGTTTACAGTAGTTTGAACTTAATCTGATTTTTCAGAGCAGCACTTCTGGACTTACTGTAAATCTGTAAACATTGCAATTCAAATTTGAGACCCTAAAGTGTGTTATTTGACCTGAGTCTAGTAGATGATACCTTACTTACAAATAAATAAATGCTGGACTTGTCATGGACTTTTTTTTTTTCTTTCTTTTAAAAAACTACTGGTTTTTATTCTCAGCAAGGTCTGAGTTTATGGTATCTTTCTAATACCTAAGAGTCTAGGGTATCTGAGGTATGTTTGAAAGGTGTATCTCAGGTAAATAATAGGTAAATATTATTTGCAGCTTGCAGAGCAGTGGTGATACCTCAGCTGGGCTCACCTGTGAGAGCTGATGAGCTGAGCTGCTGCTTCTGCCCAAGAGCCACACACAGATAGGGGGATGAAGAGAAATCCACTTGCAAATACTTCTGCTTTGATACATCATTAAAGATAATATTGATCACTCCAGGGCTCTTGGGATCTTGTGAGTCTCTCTATCGAAATCTCTTTGAAAATAATTGCTCACTTATTTTGGTGTACTCAGATGAGAAAACAAACAGAAATCTGATTAATTCACTGTGCAGCATGTAAATAATTCACTGAATTTTAGACTGGCTTAGAGCTTATGAACTAGCAGGGAGGAGCCTTCTACAGTGAAACCTCAGCTGCAGGGAAGGTGCCAATAATTAATTCAGGAGGGCTGCTGAAGGAAAGACTGGGCTTCAGTGTTATTTTGGAGGAGCTTTGGTTTGTGAGGAGGGTTTCCTCTGGCCCTGCCTGAGGCAGGTGGGTGAGCCAGGTCAGGGGCAGAGGTGTTGGAGAGAGGTGAGCCCCTCTTGCAGAGTGCTGTAAGCTCTTCCTTTGCTCAGACAGTTCATCAGGGCTCTCAGGCAGCAAGGTGGAGCTGTGAAGGTGATGGTGTGGGCAGCCCAGAGATCACCATCTGCTGTTTGAGTGTCCACTCTGCAGAAGTGGACTCTCAGTAAGTGAATTTCAGTTTAAGCAATGCTGTTGAAGATGTGGTACAAGGCCCAAGACTGTCCATATATGGGTTTCATCTCAGCTGTACAACTGCTGGAATTATCTTTGTGTTGAACCCCCCCACCATTATCAGTTTATACCTCTTTCCCCAGTTCTCTGTGTTTGTAGGATGCCATTTATTTGATTTCCATTTTCCTTTTAAATTGCATTATCATTCTTCAACCCAATAAAAATCTCAGTCCCCAATAAAAATCTTCCCTTTGAAGTTGACCCAAAGTGTTAGTTAATTTCCAGTTTTAAAATTCTGTGGCTTTATTCCACATATTTTTCTCAGAGAAAATATTCTTTACAAAGTATTTTCTTTAGAAATGCTTGATGGCAATAATTAATTTTTATAATCTGCATTTTTTCAATGAAAACTTACATCATAGGCAACCATCCTGCAGGCTTCAGTTACAGCAGTTTTACATATTCAGTTTTAAAGAACACTGGGATTAATACCTTTCCTTTTTTGCAGACCAACAGTGCAAGACAATCGTCATGGAATAATCATAAAGAACGGGAGGCACCCTGTGATCGATGTTCTGCTGGGAGAGCAGGATCAGTATGTTCCAAACACCACCAACCTCTCTGTAAGTGCCCAGAGCCTGACTGAGCTTCAGCCTCGTTCAGGGCAGGGGGGCTGGGGTGAGCTGCTTGGCCAGGAGCTCGCTGAAATGTGTGATTTAAATCATGCAGCCTGCTGGGCTGCATTTCAGAGAGGTGTTGCTAGATGTCACCACATCTGTTCTGTCCCTCTGCTGATTCCTTGCAGCCAGATGCTCTCTGTGCAGCCTTGCTCACTCTCCACGCATAAGGAAAGATAATCTCAAAATCAGGAAAATGTGTGTTTCCATCAAATGGTTATTTTCAAAAAACAAATGAATAATTGCAGAGTTTTTAACAGTGTCATCATAGGGAGTCTGCATTTTGTCAAACTGTGTAATTTTTGTAATTTTTTAATATGAAAAACACATATTACAGGTTCAACTTTTCAGATTAATTCTAAGATTGCTTGTATTTTTAATGTATTTCTCTCCTGTGCAGTTTCCTTTCTTTATGGAAATATTAGTGTCATACAGCCTTTTTTTCCCTGATAAACTAAAATTTGTCTTTTAAATTATATGCCTGCTTGAAGTCTTTCGTTAAATATTTATCTCTCCATCTACTTTTATAAATATTAAATATCTGTTCTTTATGAATATAAAAGATATCTTCACAACTTATCTCTGCCTCTTTATACAATAAATGTAGGAAAGGTATGAAACAGCTGCCAGAGTGGGACATTGCTGTCCCAAAAAACAGCATTCAAATTTGTATGTATTTCTTGGGGCACATTTTAAAGTGCTGTTCTATATGGAACAATGATACAGATATTTTGTAATACATCAAAGAATGTTGTCAAAATTATTTGTCAACTCCAAACAAGCGACAGATGGCACTTCCAAAAAAATTCAGCATATCATTCAGGAATCATCATGCACTTTTCCCTCTTTAGTCCCATTCTTATGCTGGCTTTCTAAATACTGAATATTACAAAACCAAGTCATCATGGCAGAATCACTTTTGCTTTCACAGTTCTTTTCTCTTTTTCTTGAGAGAGGTGGGTGGGAACCAGTTTATTAAAGCATATCTCCAGTTTTCAACTGATGTGTTTGAATCAGCAGGAAAATACATCTCCTGTCATGTTTTCAGCTCAAATGTTGTCAAATATCTAACTTGAGGAAAAGCTGGGGTTTTTTTTAATCCCCTGAAATAAACAGTTTATTTTTCCATTCCACCTCTCCTCCTGAAATATTTGTGGGTTGTTTTAGAACTTTTAGCTTCAGCTGTGAATTCCAATAAGATGTTGGCTTGTGGCTGCATCAGCTGTAAGGACAGAGGGGCTCTCTGGTCTGACATTACAGCAGATGTTCTTTCTGAAAACCAGAACCCTGGCAGAGCAGCCACCAGTCCCACAGCGTGGCTGGAGGGAGCCTGGACAGACACCAGACACATGCAAAAAATCCGTGTATCCTAGCAGATGAACTTGTGAACTCATTCTGGTTCTGAGTCTCTACCACTTCTGTTGTGCTGAGCCCTGACAAAGTTGCAGTAGCAGTACTCAGTTACACTTTGGAGACTAGAATGTTGTGAATTTTGTTCTCATACGGTCATGTGCACTTTATGACATCCAATCCTTTATTCCAAACAATGACATTTTCTACATTTTGACTGTGTTGTGACTTCTGTAGGGATGAGATTTTTTTGCAAAGGCTGATCAGCTTTTTACATATAATAAATATTGATATGGTGTAACTTCTCTAATACTTGAATTATAACAAAAGTGACAGTCCTGTCTGCATTTTGTGTGTGTCCCAATAAACAGAATGAAGGCCCAATCTGAAACCCAAGTCTGTGAAGATTTTGAGGCCTGGTGCATGGAGATTTGTTGGTTGCTGCCACCAGAGTTGCTGATCAGTGCCAAGTTCCGCACGTAGTGTGACTCATGTCCATTATGCACAGCTTGTCCTGTCTCCCTTGCCCTCCCACGGGGCAGTGGAGAGAGCTGGCTTCTGTTCAGATCATCACTTGGTGCATTTCATCAGGTGCACCCCGTGGAAAAGCTTAGCTTTGTGATGTCCTTACATAACTTAAGCTCTAAGTCTCAGCTCAGGCTGTGACAAAGCTTTATAGGTTCATTGACAGTTTTAATTTTGTATCAGCAATTGTCGTGCACTTGAGGAAGACAATTTTATTCTGGAGCTGTAGACACATAGCAGTACCATGGGGAGTCTTACAGCTGAGATGAGTTCTTGCATCTGATTTAGTTTTCTTGGGCCTGGTTTTAACAGTGAGAGACGCTGATGGAGATTGGGCTTGGTCTGCTCACAGCGTCTGTGTTGCAGTCAGGTACTGCCAGACTCAGGAGTGTCCTGATGCCTTGTTGTAGCCACTCTGAATGTCCTTATGTCACACCCAGCCAGGCAGTTATGAGGGTAAAATCTAGGTCAGGTCTTTGCCTACCAGATCTTCCCATTTGACAGTGAGAACTCAGACTGGAGAGGAATCCAGATCACAGCCAAATTTGGGCAGTGCTGGCTGTGCTGGAAGCTCACGATTTTCTCCTTCTCCAGAGAAATTCCAGAGAATCCCAGAATAGTTTGGGTTGGAAGGAACAATAAAGCTCATCCCATCCCACCCCTGCCCTGGCAGGGACACTGCCACTGTCCCAGGCTGCTCCAGCCCCAGTGTCCAGCCTGGCCTTGGNGGGAGCAATGGCAGCTGTGCCAGCCTTTCCTCCCAGCAGAGCTGCTCCATCTTCTGCTCATCCTGGAGCTCCTCTGGCCTGGCTGCATCCAGCCCTGCATCCCTCAGCATCCCTCACTGCTTCCTGTGCTGGTGACCAAGTTCCTTGATTCTGTATGGCCTGTCCAGGGAGGTGGTGCAGTCCCCATCCCTGGGTGTGTTTAACAAAGCCTGGATGTGGCACTGGGTGCCAGGGTTTAGTGCAGGTGTTGGGGCTGGTCTGGACTCTGTGATCTTGGAGGTCTCTTCCAACCCAGTGATCCTGGGATTCTCTGATTATTTCTTGGCTCCCTGATGGAGAACAGGAAGGTTCCCCCTCACTCTGTCCATTTTGCTCAAGAGTAATCAAAGTTGATTTTGGTGCATCTGGGGCTGGATAATACCTGTAAAGGTGAATGTGAGGAAGGCTGCTCACCTAGAAATAGCAGGTTTAGCCCTGCAGACTTGTTCTGTATCCTTCCAAGCACATCAGAGTTTCTGGCAGAAGCACCATGTGCAGGGCAATGTGTTTCACCACTGTTTTGTGTTTCCAGGGAGATGGTGAAAGGGTCATGATAATAACTGGGCCCAACATGGGAGGGAAGAGCTCCTACATCAAGCAGGTGGCACTGATCACAGTCATGGCACAGATTGGCTCCTTTGTTCCTGCAGAAGAGGCCACAATTGGTGTTGTGGATGGAATTTTCACCAGGTAATCTCTCAGAACTGGAAATGCTACTGTGGCAGGGGGTGTGTGGATCAAAGTATAATTTAACTTTTCACTTAGAACTTGAGGATTTATACCTGAAGTTTCCTTTTTTTATTTTAAAGGCACGTTAGGTTCATTGCTAGGTTTTGATTCCAGTTTTGGTAAACTATGGTACTTGGAGTCTTCAAGGGTAAGAATTTTAATGTGTCTGTCTTGATTAACATCCAGGTATCTAGCTTCCCTGCCTGAATGGATATCTCAGCCAAATTTCTGCTGCTGGGTAGTGGCCAAATGTTTCCCCTAAAATTAATGTTGTCACCTCTGAAAATCATGTCACAGTTTCTGCTGTGAAGCTCTGTTGTGTGTATTCACAATACTACAGACTGAAAATTTTGGGCTGCATATATTTTATGCTTAATCTCCTTCCTGTACTAGCAGTCCTAAACACACTTACTCTTCACTTGATGTCCTTTTAAGAATGAGTGATGACAGTTTATTTCACTGTATCATTCTCGAGACAATGCTGAGTAATTTGTAAAAATTATCAGTAGAGTCAAAACTCCGTGCATTGTAATCTGATATTGTTAGGGTTTATTGCCCTGTTTCTCCCACTTTTTCTTTAATAATTACTTTAATTAGTCAAAGTTTTCTGTTACTGGTGGTATTTGAGATGGATTGTCATGTGTGGTTCTAAGTTTCACAACAATCAGGTGCCTAAGCTAGAATTTCTGGAAATTCCTGTTCTGTGATGCCAGTGTGCATTCCAGAGGTAACTTTTAATCAAGAACCTGAGGTACTGCTCACCTGCAATTGCTTCATCCTATAAAAGTGTTGTGTCCTTACTTCCCACTGTGTCACGACAAAAACAAGTGAAAGTCACACCTTGATGCAGGTCAGTGCTAAGCACATTGGCAAACAATTTGTATCCTTTTCCCAGAAGTAACTGGAGGTGAGAATTCAAAATGCTTCACTCTCTTCCCCACCCTGTGTTGGTTATGCAGTGGACTGCCTGGTGGGGTGAGCATTCCTGGTGTGGACACAGAGATACACAGGATCTGGTTTACATTGCAGGAGGAGCATTACAGCATCACTGAACATCTGAAGATTATTTTTGTCTTCCCTTGTGTTTCGTAGCTGAACTTGGAGTACCTCCCTCGGGTTCTCACTTCCTTAAATTCTGATCAGACACACACTCCAGCTGAGTATCTGCTTTCCTCTGCTTTCCCTAGACTGTCATTGCAAAAGGATGATTTCTGCAGAAAATATTAAAAAATATGACATAGTCACGGGGAGACACGTTTTGTTTTGTGACCGCTTGAAAGAGAATAAATTGGGTTTTTAGCTCTGTTCCACCTGTTCCCCAGTGCATTTCCCCGATTCCACTTCACTTTTCTCTGTATTAGAATAAAACCCAAGTACTTTTCACAACTTTTCTGATAAAGTAGTGTGGTCAAAGGTAAAACTTCTGCTTTCAGACTTACAGCCAAACAGACACAGAGTGTTTTTTACTCTGTGAGGTTTCAGACCATGTAATTTGTAGCCCAGTCACATTCTAGCACAGGCGATTAAATTTTTTTTTTCTTCTTGTCTATATTAGTTTTGGAAGCTCAGCTGGATGTGCCATTCCTCATTTAATGTGATATGTGTCAAACACCAGATGAATATGTGGAAGAATTACTGAAATTCTTGTAATTGCACCAGTAATTAAGAGTAAACTAATTGACTCAATATTAATCAGGAAGAAATTGATAATACATTATGAAGATAGAGGTACTCATGCATCAGTTAAAAGGTAACAGGAAAAAAAGGAGAAAAGCAACAGGTTAACAGATTCTGCTCAAGATATAAAGAGACTGTCCAAGAAAGAGGCACCTCTCTTTTGGTTGGTTTCAGGTTTTTATTGGGTAGGTTTTGGTTTTTTTCAGGGTTCTGGGAAAGGTCTTAAACTATGTAAGTCTGTCAGGCAGGTTAATGTGGTGTTGCATTCAGGGAATTTCTCAGCCTTAGGAAGTTACCCTTGAAATAGTTTTTAATGTCTGGTTTGAGGAAAGAATCAATAAATCAGCTGCCACATAGTATGTTCTGCTTGAGGTTTAATGCTTTTTTCTAAAGCCTCAGCTTTTGCCCTGTACTCACCTCTGGTAGGGAATGACCTGGAAGAGATCAGAGACTTTCTCTTAACTCCCACCCAATTTTGTCTATTTTTTGTCTATTTTTTTGTTTGGTTGGGTGGTTTTTTTGTTTGTTTGTTTTTGGTTCTGTTTTCATCTTCTGTGCTTTGTTTTGCAGGTTGGTTTTGTTTGGATTTTTTTTTTTTTGTTATGATTTAATTTTTTTTATGACAACAGCTATGTAGTCCTCCTTTTTGCATTGCCACCACAGGCCACAAGGTCTTGCTGAAAAAAGCGTGAAGTTGTCATTTTGTTGTTGGTAACTTCAGTAAATTTTTAATACTTGAAAAACTTGCCATGGGAAGGTGTCAGTCTCCAAGGTGCTTCCATCATTGCTGTGGGGACGTTTTGGGGGATGCTGTGTTAGCGTGGCACCCCTGCAGGGAGGGACAGCGAGGGATGCTCAGGGATGCAGGGAGGGATGCTCAGGGAGGGATGCTCAGGTGTTGGGTCTCTGGTGAGACTCACAAAGGTGTGGAACCCCCGTGGGCCCTGTGAGGGGTGTTCCCCTTGTGGGTTCTGTGCCAGGGATGGAAGACAGACCAGACTCTTGGTTTCTCTGTCTTTGGTCTATTGCTTATTTTTCTCTTATCAGCAGTCTAGTGCACCAGATTTAGCATACCAGGAGCAAGGCACAAAATGGATGCCAGACACACGGATTCAAGGTCTTTTAAAGCTTTCACCCAATTAACTCTTAAAATGTACTTTGCTTCTACTTTTCTACCAATAACTCTTTTTAATCCATTCACGTAACACCTACCCTGCACCTTTCTCTAACCAATAACTTTGTGCCACCAACACTACAGAAAATGGAGTAGAAGAAGAACAAGAAGGAGATGAGAAAATGCCCAAAATCCTCCATCTTGCCTCCTATTTACTCTCATACTAAAATTCTAAAACCCTAAATTTCTCACCCTGTGATAAGCTACATTACTACATACCACTAATTCACACACTTGCAGATTCTAACTCATCCCAAAGCCTTGGTAACTTTCTCCAGGGATGAAGGTAAAAAGCAGTGTTCTGCTGAGGGTCAGGGCTTCTCAAAACAGGTAGAGAAGCACTCTCTGTGCCCTGGATTCCAACACTCAGGGATGCAGCAAAGGATGCAGGGAGGGATCAACCAGGGATGCTGTACAGGCTGGCTCTATGAGGGGTTCTGTGCACCAGGATTACCAGGAGTTCTGTGTGATAAACCTTTTTCAGTTTTGGTGCTTTATCCTGCAGTCCCTTTTTTGGGTTGTAGACTGCATCTTCCAAGTGCGAATTTATATAGGTTTAAGGGATTTGTATCCCCAGGATTTGTGTCTTGTTTTCCAAGTAGGGTTTCCATGGAAATTGAAAGGTTGCTACTATGGTTATTCCTTGTGATATATCGTGCTTATATAGGATAGCATCTCTAAATTGACTTTAAATACTGGATTACACTAAATGTTTTTAAAGATGCAAGAGGAATTGCTTATAGGTAAAGAGTGAAGATAGGAATGATCTTTCTCCATTACTGGGTAGATAAGACAGGGAACAGTGCTGAGCCTAGCCCAGACCAGGTGGAGGACACAGGATTTTGAGGGTGTTTGCTGGTTAGTAGTTTTTTCTTTTTTTTTCCCTTCTCCAATAAAGGAGAATGTTTTCTTGCAATCTTTTCTTAAAGGATTTTAACTTAATCAGCAGCATTATGTTTAAAAAATTTAGAAGGGTTTTAAGAGGTTGGCATCCCATCTATATTGACTTTAATGGGATTTGGATATTTAATTCTCTGATGTTTGAAAATTCCCAGCAAAGCATCTCCTTGCTGTAAACGGGCTCATTTTCTACTTTAAAATTAACCTTCAGTTTCTGTTAGTTCTAATACAATCATTCAGACACTGAAATTAATATGCTGTTTCTGTGTGTGTTTGAGTAGGGAGACAAAGCAAGGGTGGACATCCATGTATGGAGGAGTTAATGATAAGAATTCTGCTGGCCTAATCATGCCCTTGGGAGGGGTGCTGTTCAGCTGCTGAAGAAAGCTGACCTCTACAGTGCTCCCCCTTCTAATCAATTATTGATAGAACTTCCCATTGCCAGGAGGCTTCATCCTACTTCCTGTGGGCCAACAGTAGCTGTTCATGAGGGTCTGTGTTCAAAATTGAGAGGGAGAATGCTAGAGCACTTAGAAAGCAAAACATCTTCCTATAAACAAGGTAATTAACAGTTCACATTGCCAAGTGCCTTCAGGACTTTGAGAATCAAGTTTTGGACATCACATATATTATAGTGTGAAGGAGAATAGTGTGAAGGAGAGCAACCCCTGCCAGTGCCAGGTGATGGTACAGGGACAGAGTAATTTCCTTCCTAGACCACTTACCTGCCTGGATTTCTCTTCCTGTGTTGGAATAAGACCTATTTTCACTTATTTCAGGGAGCTAGAAGAGTCACTACAGTGACCCACACCTTCCAGTGAGGTTTCATCCCAGCCAAGCTGGAAATGCTGTTAAAGGTGCAGCACCCTGTGCTTGGGGTGCCTTTGAGAGCTGCCTCTCCAGGTGGTCTGCCTCATGCTGAAAGGTTACAGGAATAAATAGAGGCATCACTAAGATGCAGGTACTCTTCAGAGAGTTATCCTGCTGCTTACAGCCTCTCAGCATGTAATCCTCATGGTATCAAATGCATCTGGAATTGTCTGTAGGGTATGTAGAGGAGGCAGGGATGGAGGGGGCTGGCAGTGCAAGTGTGCAGGTGGTGTCTGACTAGGGAAGCTGCAGGTCAGCATTTCCACCTCATGCAAGGCATGCAGTCACCTGTGCTTGGAGGCAATTGTCTTGGTATAGTCCCTCCACATCACATTATCTGTATTTAGGTGTAAAGAACTTCCTTCTGCTTTTTCTCCTTGTAACAGATGATTCAAATGTATTTTTGAGATGGAAGGCGCTCCTCATTGCTAAGTCCGCAGTTAGGAGGTACTCACTTGTTTCAGATTCCACTATATATATGAAAAAATTGTGAAAACAGATGGTGGTTGCTCACCTTGGCTAGGGAGGGATGTTTTTTATTTCTGGTTTGTATTACATGTCTGTATACAGAGTCCCTCAGATGGACACGGCCACGATGGAATCCTGGATCTGTCTGTCCCAGCTCTGAAGTTACATCACTGTTTTGCTATTTTATAATGTGTTGTTCTTGTATAAAGATGTGGAACATGTGTAAAAGCTGTTTGTTCAATTAAAACCAGAGCACAGAAATCTTTGGACAGCTGAGCACTGAAATAATGGAGGAGTTTCATCCCCCTCACCACTGCCCTTAGTTGGGTCACATAAATTCCAGCCACCAAGGGCCAGTCCCAGCCATGTACCTTGGAGTGGCTTTTCTGAGTTGGCTGATGGGTTCAGTATAGGGAGGGGATTTTGATCACTTCAAGCAGCAGCAGAACAACTGGGAGCCTTGCCAAGTGAAGGCCCTGTTGAAAATTGCATCTGAGGTGCATGGGAGTGTCAGCTGTGTCATCCCAGCTGTGGCCTGAGGTGACACAGCTCAGGTGGTGAGCACACCCCTTGGCAGAGTCTAGGAAAAATGTCCACACAGGCTGTGCCCACCCTTGAGAGGACACCTGGGGGTGTCCATGACTCGGTTTGCCACAGGAATGTCAGTGACCAGGGTATGGCCACTCCCAGACCAAGGGACAGCTCCCACCTGTGCCCTCTGTGACAGGGACAGGAGCAGGGAACGGCTGGGGCTGGGCCAGGGCAATTTGGGATGGATCTCAGGGAAAGGCTCTTCCCCAGAGGGTGCTGGCACTGTCCAGATCCCCAGGGAATGGGCACGGCCCCGAGGCTGCCAGAGCTCCAGGAGGGGCTGGGCAGCGCTCCAGGGATGGACAGGGGGGATTGTTGGGGGTCTGGGCAGGGACAGGAGCTGGATCAGTGATCCCTGTGGGTCCCTCCCTGCTCAGGGGATTCTGTTATCAGTCCAGCTGGATATTTCACCCCATCTGAGCCTGGTTTTGTGTGACACTCTGCCTTGGAGGCACCCCAGAAGTGCCCATCAGATAATCTTTCTTTTCCAAGAAGCAAAACTAGTGTGATGAAAGCTCTCTGCTCTGTTTGGACAGAATGACCATGCATGTCTTTTCCATACTGTGCATTCCAGCTTAAAGAAAAAAATGGTATTACTTATACATATACCTGGCTTAGCCGGTATATGTGTAAGTAATGGCTTAACATGGTGACACTGATGAGATTCAGTCTCTTTTTATCGTTAGGGAGCTGCTGGAGCAGCCAAGACATTTCCCCAGAGTCCCTCTTCGTGGGAACTCGGTGCTGTGCTGCCAGCTGGGGGCTGTCCTTCCCTTGCTGTGCCACTGCCCAGGTGGGATCTTCAGCTGAGCTGAAATCCACTCAGACCTGGTGTAGCCCATTCCACTGAGGTTTGTCAGTGCTGCACACTCACGTGGGAGACAGCATAATGCATTAATAAATAATCCAGTGTTTGAATGCCTGCTTGAGTGGTGTGCCTGGCAGGGCTCGTCTCCATCATCCTGTGAGCACAGAGCCACAGCAGTCACATGCATTTGGATCCACAAAGATGGAAGAGGAAGGGGCAGCTGTGTGTCCCAAAGTGACATTTCTGGTACGATTCGCCTACAGGCATTGTGGATCCTCTCACATTTTTCCTATGCCTCGACTGTTGTCACCTAAAAGAGATTTATGGGGCAGAAACTAAAGGAATGTTTGTAGCTGTGTCCCTGTAGGCTTGTGCAGGATCTATGGAGCCCTCAGCCTCTTCCCCATATCTGGAAAGAATTGCTGTTAAGGCTTAGAGGACAGTTTAGAGATGGAGGATTTCTGCAAAGCAAACTGAAAAAACCCAAGAAAACTCAGTCCTCATTACTCCAGACTTCTGGAGAGGCCATGTATCAAACAAGCCATAGTACTTTCTTCTGTATGGTTTATTAAAATGTCTGTTTTTCTGATCTGTAAATGGTGGAATTACACTCAAAAAGGTCAGGCCTTATATAATAGATGTATTGTGAGTGTTACCTCCCTGATGCATTTACAGCTATTTAATTCTGACAACTTGACAAAGTCATATTACTGTTTCACAAGTGTGTGGAGCTGAAAGAAACAAGTAGACAAACATTTTATTTTAACTGGATAAAATGTACATACCTGTGGCATTATCACAAATTTCAGTAAGGCTTAAAATCGTGATGGAAAGCAAATATTGTATGAATACCTGCAAGCATTTAGGCAATTTACCTGGGATGCTTGTATTTTATTTTTTATTTTCTTCAATGAAACACCACCATCATTCAAGTTCGAAAGATACTTAAAATGGCATGATTTACTTTAGATTACTTTTAGATTTACCTTCAGGTTAAAATGTTCTAAGGCTTGCTAGGAGTATATTTTTTAAGAACTCCTGAGAAAATCAGGAAGCACAGGATGGAGTGGGTATGTGGAGCAGGAAAAAGAATGTTTCTGTGAAACTGGAAACTGAGTGGAAGATGTTTTCCAAGTGCTTTTTGCAATACGTTGAGGTAAATCACATGAGAACAAAAGCAAAAGAAGACTCCTAACTATTAATGGATGTGACTATTCTATTGATGTAAGCTCTCATGGCAAAATGAATTCTCAACTTTCTGTAACTAGGCAAACCATGTTACACTTAATTTCATTCAGCCAGTTTTATTGGCTTATCAGAAGGGAGCTGCACAGGAGAAGCACAGAGAGGGGGAAATAGTTGTATTTAAAATAATAAGTAACAAGCTCCATTATTAGAAATGGTCCTATTTGCATAGGAATAGGCAAATATTGCCTCTCATTTTTATACCAGTTGTGAATTTTTTGGTTTTAACTCTAAAGACCAGAGTCTACATTTTAAAAAAATCCGTGCTTCAATTTATTTCTTTATTAAGCTTTAATGATTTCTTTGAAGTTTACAGGGTAAGATGATGAAGGTAGTTTTTCCTAGAAATACTAGTTAAAATCACAACACCTCAGACAAATGAAGAACATTCATCTAGACAGCTTCTTCATAAAGGTAAAAATCTAGGCTGTGAAACCAGTGGGGAGGTGACAGCAGTGTTTGGCAGGGTCTGCAGGTATGTACAGAAATCACCAGGAGATTGATTGCTGAGTCAAAACTGTGGAGGAGTTTATCTCAGCTGAACAACTTGTTTGTACATAACCTGGTTTTGATCAGAACTTCAGGGATCTTTTTTTTGAGTTCTTTAAACTTGAAAATAAATGTTTAAATCATTCAGATCTTCCTTTGGAAAAAAAAAAAATAGACCAAATACAAGAAAGTCTATCAATTTGCCTGAGCAGTTAGGCTTTGAAAGGTAATGGTCAGAAAATTAAAAAATCAAAGGTACTTTTCCAGGTCTTTGTTTATTTTGTATGTATGTGGTGGTAATGCTTAGTGGTTCTGCCGTGCACATTGATTTATTTATTGTGCAGAAAAGTAGGGAGCTGTTCTCACAAAGCAATCCCAAGTGAATGGCAAGTCCACATGAGAATTTTATATACTGACATGCCAAAAAAGTATTGTTTGTACTGAAAGCACAATGACTCAGACAAACAGAACTTTTAGCTGTCAATAACCCCAAAGTAATTTTCAGAAATGTTACTTCTTTATGGCATGGTAATTTGTTTCATTTTGTTCCTCCTTAATTGTATTTTTGTTTACTGCCAGAGTAACAAGAATTACTTAAGCCTTTCATTTATGCTCACAATCAATCATGTAATTGCACCTCTGGGGTAAATTGTTCCCATCTTTCGGGGAAGAACAAGGTGCTGTATTAAGTACATTGCCCATTTTTTATCACGTGGAGATAGCTTTGGTTTAGATTTAAAAAAAGAAAAAGCAAAAGTTGTAGTTAGTGTTGTTAAATTGAAGAATTCTTTTGTTCTATTTTTTCTAGAAAAGTTGTGTGTTGGATGTATCACAGTACATTTGAGCTGTAATTGCTTCTGACAGTGTTCTGTGGCTCTGTAGGAACAAGTTAAGCCAGGCTGTGCATGTATCTGTAGCTAATTTGGTTTCATGTCTCTGTTCATTTCAGAGAAACATGCATCTGCAGTGTGAGGTTTGCATCTTTTATAGATGGAGTAGTGCCACATTCAACCAGACAGCTTTGGGGTGCACGCCTGGCGCTGGGAGAAGGCTGAACACAAACAACCCTCGTGTGTGCAGGGCTGGAATGGGCCCTGGAAATCCATCCCAGGCAGGGCAGGGCAGTCAGTCACACTCAGGGAGACTCACACAACACCTTCTGCTGCCCCTGACTGGGTGGAGAGGTTTTCCCCAGGGTGGGAAGGTTTTTCCTGGAGAGGTTTTTCCTGGACGGGGCCATGGGAGGACGAAATCTGGCTGCAGAGCTGACCAGCTGTTCTACAGTCAGGTTGAGTGGATGTATTTACCTTTCTGAAACTCTTCCATCCTCTGACTTGACCCAGTCACAGTTGGAATTGGATTGTCCTTGGCGTCCACAGGTCTAAAGGGGAAAAGTTCACTTGTGCTGAGTGCTTCAGCATTGTCCCTACTCTGTTGCTATAGTTCCTGCTCTTTAATCCCCCCTGGCCTCAATCCTTCAGCTACAAATGCACATTAACTTAATTACCCTGAGTTCCCTCCCTGGTGTCCCACAGCAGTGAGTGCATACCTGTGCACATTTGAGGGTTTTGATTTGTCTCCGTTTTTTCACCTTCTTCAGGCTAATAGTGATGAGGCTCAAAGAAACACCCTAATTTGGGTATCTGTTCTTATATTTAATCCTTCAGCAAAATGTTTGCACTCACAAGCAGGTCTTTTCTCTTGACCATCAGTAACATTTACATTGATAGGTTAAGAGTCGGTGATGTATTTGCCCTAGGCAATGTAACAAGTATTTTTAAGGAGTTCTGCAACTGAGAGTATCATTGCTGAATTTCAGACAGCAAATTTACTGGGCGTTCTTCACTAGGTAATGTAACATAACCTTTTGTAGTAACTGAGTTTCTGTCAGTCCATAAAGTCTAGGAATGAGGGGTGCTGGTAACTTCCATTTAGGGCCTGCATTGACTGACAGGGATTCTGCCCTCGCAGCTCAGGATTACCTGTCCTGTCAGTCCACCTGAAGCTTTTGAGAAGATTGAGTCCATGGGTGGTTTTCTTTCCTCTGGCTTTCAGGGGGAAAAAAATAACCCATTCACTTCACATTTTGAAAGTTAATCCTGTTAGAAATGTTTATTTTAAAATGCAGGGGTGCTGGTGTGTGCAGCATTCCCCTGTGGGCCAGCCCTAGAAGGTGGATTTCAGTGATTATTTGTTCTGGCTGCTTCACTTACGTAGTGATGCTGAGAAGGGGGAAAAAAATATGTAAAAACCACCGTGAAACTGAGTATTGAAATCACGTTGGACTTGCTTTTCTTTCTAGGATAATGCAAAGTTTGTATCCCTCAGAGTCATTTAGTATCTTCATTAATCTCTCAGTGACTGAGAATATCACATATCTATAATAATGTACAAAAGAAAAATGTATTTTACATTGAATGCATTCTGTGAGGCCTCTCAGCAGCTGTTCTCCTAAATTAGGTAACATACCATTGGTATTTCTTCATTTAAATTTGCAGATAAGCAGTTGTGGAAATGGTTGAGCATGTCTGCATGTAGACTGAAAACAGGTTTATGTCGTGAGCATCCTTTGATTCCCTGTCATCATCCGTGTAACTTGGCACACTTCTTAGAAGTCACCCATGAATAATGCAAAAGTAATAACTATCCCGATAGCCATGCTTTCCATCACACTTATTTTCCCCTAATTCTGTAATTACAGCTTCTGTAAATTATTGTCTTTACTGTCAGTTTTTGGTTTGCATCAGTGAGATCTTGATGGAAATGAAGAGGACGATGTACCAGTAGGTTGTGGGGGAGTGTGAAGCATTATTTTCTTGCCAGTGAGCTGTTACCAATTTTCACATGCAGTCTCCTGAGGAATTACTTAATCCATGTGCATTGTCCTGCCCATCCCTGTGGGCTGCCTGTCCCCCTGCCCTGGCTGAGCACAGACAGGCTGTGGAGAGCAGGCCCCTGCCAGGGAAGGGGTGAGCTGCAAGGCAGCAGCACATCTAATCCTCCCTCCTTGTAAACCCGTTATTTTAATTTAAATTACTCCTGTGCAAGTGCAGTGATCTTTGAAATGACATTTCAAAGGGGTTTGTGTGAGGGAGTGAGTGGAATTGTAAAGGTACATTATAAATTTATTTTATTCATGGTGTTCTCAGTGTTATCTTTGAATCGCAGAAAGTGATTTTTGTTGGTGCTGAGAGTGTTCTACACCTTATTCTTGGAGAAAAGATTAATTTTCTTTTAATGTTAATTGTTCTTGAATTAGGTTTATTCTTCTGCAGAAGGTTACATTTTTGCAGTAAGTATTTTAGGTGAGCTTCTAAACTCAGATGGATATTACTAAAATCAATGGGAAGCCATAGTTTAAGTTTGGGTTTTTTTCCCAGCATTAAGTGTCCTACAGAGTAGGAATCAGTAAGTAGCACTGGGCTGTTGACAGCTGTGTGAAAATAAGGCTCTAGGGAATGGCTTTGCAGTCCTGTTTTCTGGGATTCATGTGGTGGAATGTTAGCTGGGTTTTGTTACCACTGTGAGCTCCTGGGCTGCTTGTTCATTTTCACAAACTGTGTGAGAGATACACAGTGAAATAAAAGAAGAATTAATTTCCTGGGGCCCACACTGTGATCTTAAAACCAAGCCAACTCTACGAGCGTGTGGGATAACTTCTTTTGAGAGGTAGCACAGTTATATCCTCTAACTTACCCTCTGAAAATTAATTTACAAAACATTGCATCTCTGTTGTCTTTTTCTGAGGCCTTTGACAGGAATCTTCGCTTTTTGAAACAAACACTGAAAAGAAATTATCCATCCTCTTTTTTTCTTTTTTTTTTTTTTTTTTTTTTTGAATAATAAA
>VWZP01004290.1:294355-304618 GCA_013396995.1 Dicaeum eximium
CTTTTTTTTTTTTTTTTTTTTTTTTTTTAGTTTGCATGATAAATGCGTTGAGCACTGTAAGATGAAGAGCTTTTAATTTTGCAAGATTTGGTTGGCTGTCAAAGAGACATTAAAACAAGTGTTTTCCAGCCAAATTGCATCTGCTGGGGAGTGATGGATCCAAAGAGACACTGCCTGTCTGCACGTTCCTTGTGGGCAGGACTGGAGAGAGACTGAATTTAATGTATAAAAACGTTTAGGAGGAGATCTGCAGATTAAAATGCAGATTCAAAGCCACTGAGTCCGTGAGTCCTGGAGAAATGTTTGGTGGGGTTTATGATTGCTGTTCTAAATGTGAAAAAAAAAAAAAAAGAGAAAAAACCAAACCAAAAAAGGGTTGTTTAAGCAATACATTTTGTGACTCAACAACTTTATTGTATCAGGAATAATAGAGCATAAAGTTAGGGAGCAATGCCTTGCTGCAAATTAACTGTTAGTTTTATAAATGCAATCATCCACACTAAAACAGTTATTCCTGCTTATTTCTGAGATAACTGCTCAGAATATATGTTCAAAAAACAAGTATAATTCTTCTAGTGTAAAGGACAGAGGCAGAAAGAACAAATGTATCCATTTTGAAAGGATGACATTTAAGAGGTTTTATGTCATTTAAAAATACACAATTTTTGTAATCTGTAGTTAAGCCCAAGTTGGATTTGAATGGTTTAAGATGCTGGAAAGAAAGACTTCTTCTCCAGCTGTCTCTAACAACAAGGGAAAGATAATACTAATTTCTCTTTGTATCTTGAGCATTTAGTGAGGAAGTTGAGTGAAGGAAATAATTTTCGTGAATGCAAATCAGATACAAAACAGGCTAAAGTATTTTGTGGGCTCTGTGGAAATGATGCAATCGCAGAGAAGAAGGGAAGCTCTGTGTGTAATCATCACAGGCACACAACAGACAGACTGTGAGATGCTGTCCCTATAAGAAAAAGCCAAGTAAGAAATGAGAAAATAGTAATGCCACTAATTGTAGGGTTGGAGACTGAAGTCGTTCATTAAGGAGCCAGAGATTGTTCAAACATAAAATGTATTTGTCATCCTATTAATCTATTTGCAGTTAATAGTGTTAAAACAGGCCTAAGTTGTTCTGTTCTCTCTGGATCTGTGCAATAAGTGGGGATTGTTTGATTTTACAGCAGAGCCTGGTGCCTGACCCAAGCTGGGAAAGGGGCCACAGGGGTGTGGGGGCACTGTGAGAAATGCACTGAAATGTTCATCATTCCTAACCCAGCATTTGAAAGGATTACAGCAGTAAGTGGCTTAATAGAACGTTAATTTCACAATAGCTCATTATCCTGAGTTATACATTTAATTCAGAGAAAAATCATGTACAGTTGAATTAGCTTATGGCCAGGATCACCTGTCTTTTGGGGTATGTAACTTGTGTGTGTGTGTGTTTAAGCACACACTCAGTGAAACAAAAACTCACTTTTCTGGTATGTCCATCTCCAACCAAAAGTAGTTAATTTGTAACTGAAGGATTTGCTATTATGCAGTTATGCATGATACCATGACAGATTTTCAGGGCAGGGAGCAGACAATATATACAAATCATAGTTGTACTGGGTCCAACCTGCTTAGTTTCAGTCAAGTACTCTTAGTCATAAGATCCTCATAAAATTATTTGTATCTTGGTGGTGCCTCAGGAGGTAACAGAAGCAATTATAATAGAGACCCAGCAAAAGACAGAGGAAAAAAGCTATATTGGGCTTCTCTTTAAAGATTCTGATTGGCTCTAAACACTGTTGTGGACAGCTATTAAATTTGGAAATATAATATACTAAACCCATGCGTCAGTTTTCCTTAAGTCAGCATGTAACTATATATTGGCTGCTAAGAGTGAATAAATCCAGTTTTATATCCCTCCTCAGTGGCATGCTCGTGATGACCTGTCTCAGAAGGGATGCTCTAATGTGATTAATATCATTCAAAAGCACAACTGCAAAAAATAATCTATCTTTCTTCAGTATAAAATGGGTTTTACTTGCACAGGTAAGGAAAGCAGCAGGAAAAGGGAAAAATAGGGTGGACTAACAACAGGTTTCTCAGATGTAGACCACAAATTCACAATTTGAGATAGGGTTTGCGGGTTGAGGGTTACATGAATCTGAATCAGAGCTAGAAGAGTTGTATGTGGAATGTGGAGGAATTTGTGTGTGGAGCTCACCTCCTGGAGGCTGCTAAGAGTTGTATTTCAACAGAATGAGGAGAGAACTCTTAAAACACCTTTCATCTTGTTTAAGCATGCTAGTTACGATTGTATACCTGTGCAATTAGGGAAAATAATGGTTATTTTCTTACTGCCTGAAGGAAGTCTCTGCTCAGCTGTTTGGATGCACAAATACCTGATCACACGAGCTGGAAATGCCAATATTGGATAGCTTTGGGTATTGTTAGCAATAGAAACCCCACGAAACCAAAGGAGTAAAATTCACCTTCACAGCTACCTTTGATGGAATTCTTGTGAGCTGACTGGTCTGGAGTCCCAGGGTTCTTTTTGAGGGAAAAGCAGGCGCCTTGTCCTGTTTGTGAGAGTGGGGGAAGTGTGAGCTGGGAAACGGTTCTGGAAGGTGAATGTTCTGCCTGGGTTCCTCTCCTCTGTTTGAAGCACCAATAACAGAATGGTTTCATCCCCATGATTATTTTTATTCCAGCATTAGCTGGCATTTGTAATGAGTTTTTGTGTTCTGTGTCCCGGTGCAGAATGGGCGCTGCAGACAACATCTACAAAGGCCGGAGCACCTTCATGGAGGAGCTGACAGACACTGCTGAGATCATCAGGAAGGCCACCTCGAGGTCCCTGGTGATCCTGGACGAGCTGGGCCGAGGGACGAGCACCCACGACGGCATTGCCATTGCTTATGCCACCCTCGAGCACTTCATCAGAGACGTAAGTGCCCGTGGCGCTGGGCCGCGCGGGTAGGCCGCGGGGGAGGGCCCACGCTGAGGGCACGGGGATGTGGGGAAGGACACGGCTCTGCGTGGCTGTGCGAGGGCACAGCACACCGGGGCCAACCTCGCTGTGTGTGTGCTGCAGGTGCAGGCGCTGACGCTGTTTGTCACCCACTACCCCTTGGTGTGCGAGCTGCAGCGGCTGTACCCGCGCGCCGTGGGCAACTACCACATGGCCTTCCTGCTCAACGAGGAAGACAGCGGCCAGCCCCGAGGTCAGTGCGGCCCGAGGAGCCCAGGCACCGAGGCACGCTGCTGGGGATGCCCTTTCAGGCTGCCCAAAAACAGAGCCCAGGCTTTCAAAGAGCTCTTCACAGCCATTGTCCTCAGACCTTGCCAAATGCTTTCTCTTGCATCCCTGCCTGTGGGAAATGCAAGCACAGAGAGCTCCCAAGGCCTCCAACACACAAGCTCAGAGATAGAAATAGTCACAGTGTTTGACCTAAGGCCTTGGAGCTGTAGAACAGAATAGTGAAACACACACAAAATAAGAATAAAGATTTGTAGTTTGAGCAGGAATATGTTTTAAGCAAGTAGCTATAAGCCTCAGTTATAAGCTTATAACCGAACAAACACGTTAAGCAAGATAGCAGAAGATTTTAGAGTTTACCAATAGAAGTTGTTACAGAGTTGATAAAATGTAGAGGGTGCAGCAGTAAGTTTCTGTAGTTATATAACTGGGTAGAAGAGACACATTGTGGTAAATTGTGTAAAACGTAGCAATCAGCAATTGGTTATGAAGGTGGTAGGGAGCTTTGTGGAAGGAACTGATTGCATAAAGAATTTATAAAAGACATTGTAACTAGAATTATAATATAATAGCTTCTAGATGTTACAATCTTGCAGTTTCACGCTTCCACAAGACTGATTTGCAATAAACCATCTTTTAAACGCCTCATCAGCCAAGCTTGTCTTTTTATATCCTGAACACCTACCTACCAAGTTCAGGAGTCCCCAGTGGCTGTTGCCAGCAGTTTGGTGGATCACCACATGCTACTGATGCCTTTTTGGGCTACCTAAAAACAGAGGCCTGGCAAAATTCAGAGAATAAAAAGCAGGTATATTTATGAAGGGCCTTCAGGTACATTTTGGGCAGANACATGGAAATGATAAAAGCTAAAATGCTAAGATGTCAGTGTGACAGTTTACTCCTCACCTGAACGTGATACACCCCCTCTCAGGCCAGGCAGACATTTAGGGGGTTGAGAACTGGGCATGCATTCCTTCACATGTTTCAGGAGGAGATCTGAGCTGGGGTGGGTGAAAGATTCGCCCATGCCAGCATCCAACTTCCCACAGCAGCCAAACACAAAGGATTAGGGAGGAGAGATTAGGGATCAAACATATGGCAGCTCCTTCTCTGAAAGATCTCACTGTCTGGAAACATTTGCTATTTATGGGGCTTCACGAGCAGGATGTGTCTTGAAGCTCCTATGGATTTCATTTCAACGGGGCTGCCTAATTTAACATCATGTACTTTCAGTGTCTTCATCCTACTGTGTCAGGCAGCTCCAAAATTTAGCACTCTGTGGAGTGAAAAAACACATCTGATTGTTTTGAAACTGTTTTGAAACATGATGGTCCCAGTTCTTGAATTTTAAGAAGCGTAATAAAGGCCTGTTCACTGAATAATCGTATAATTTTTTAATGGTTTCTTTTTAATGACTTGCCATTGGTATTTGCCATTAACCTTTCCCCTAAATAATTCTTTGTATTGTATTATCTGCTTACCTTGTAAGCTGATCAGGACAGGGGACTTATGTATTTGCCACATAGAGGAGATTTTGATTTTGGTTTTATTTTTTTAGGGTCTGAAGTGGAAGAGAATCCTGAATTTATCACTTTCCTTTATCAAATAACTAAAGGAGTCTCTGCAAGGAGTTATGGGCTCAATGTTGCCAAACTGGCAGATATTCCTGAAGAAATCTTGAAGAAAGCATCTCACAAATCAAAGGAGTTGGAGAGAATAGTGAACATGAAAAGGTCAGAACAAATATGAATTTCTTTTTTTTCTTATTTCCTTCTATAATATCTACTTATGTTCTCATCAGTGATAGTGAAAATACTAATGACTTCAATTTAGAAAGTATTTATTACTTACTTTGGAACTTGAAATTGTCTTTGCACACTAAAGTGTAGAAGGAAATATGGACATTCTTCTTCTGGTTTCACTTGAAAATAAATATTTATAATATATTTTAATTGCCCTCACAAGCACCCCGATTTTTACTGAAAGTTCTGGGGATTTTAATATTTCTCTGATACCCAATTTTTATTCAGGGGTGGTTGTACCTTATATATTACACTAGGTATGAAAATTCCTGTGTGTATCAAGTGGCATAATGAATTTGTAAATCCTGTAACATTATGTGCACAGTTTAGATATTCATATCCCTTTTCACTGGGTTTTTTTCTTTTTTCTTTTGCTGTTATTTTCCGTGGCAGTCCTATGAGCAAAATTCAAATAGCCCCTTAGGAACATCACGAACCAAGATCTTGGTAGTCTGATGGCTGTGCCTAATCCTGACAGGATAATTTCACATGAGAACATTTTGACTACTAATTATTTATAGTTGCAAACTTTGAAACTCCACGGTGCTCGGCGCTTAACGACGTTTTTTATCCCCTCTTAATAAAGCAAAATAAAACTTTTGAAGGTACATGACATTTACAGGAAAAATAATGCAGTGGCTTATGCTAATTGGAAATACCAGTCTGTAATTGGCAAAAGTGAAAAAGCAAATCTGGAGCAGTATCCCAACTCTGCTGTTCCCAGGAGTGGGACTGGTCTGTGTGCTGGGAACAGGAGTGTCCTTCTCTGGGGAGCCACACCCAGCCACACCTGGTGGCACTGCCCTTGTGCTCTCACAGTACCCATGGGACAGATGCCTTGGCTTATTTTTTTGAATCACTCTCATATGATTTAATAAAATCCACTGGGTAATTTCATCCAGTTTTGACATTACTGTTGTCAGCAGTGTGTGTTAACCCATTTTAAACATCTTCTAATTTGTCACAGCTCTTACAAATCAAAAAATGCTAAGAAGAAACACGAAGGATGTGTGCACTCATTTATATTGAAAGTGTGTTTTCTTTTTATGATCCTACAAATATAAATTTCTACTAATGGAATGATCAAAAGGGCTGTTTATTTCCTTTAACAATTTGTTTTTACCATTTGTTTATATAATTTTGTCAATGCTGCTGGTGCTGTAAGTTAGTTCTGAAATTAATTTGTTGGCTGACCTAGAGCAGGAACATGTATCTTAGAAAATATTAGCTGATTGTCTGAAGATCACATAACATTTTGAGCTCTGCTATTTTGGAGTGTGTATAAAATTTTGCAGATTACTCTAGGACTTCCAGGGTTTGATGTGCTTCACTTAAAAATGTGTCTGTATTTTTGATTAGTGGGTTTTTTTTTTCCTTTTCCCACAGGAAAAGAATTAAGTCCTTTGCTGAAGCATGGAAGATAAATGATTCTCAGGAGCTACAGAAATGGAAAAATATGTGTGAACCTGAGGATGAAAGAAAGGACAGTTTTTAGTCCTCAAATCATGATTAAAGATGGAAGATACTGGAGGTGCAAAATACATGTCTGCAGACTAATGGATTTTATCAGGGTGTAGTTCCAGGTGCACTGAGTTGAATTTTTTGTTTTCTGAGAGATCATAGATGCTGCATCATGTGTCCTTTTCTCTCTCCACATCCCTTCCTTTTCACCCTTTTCCTTAATTGCAAAGTGTCTATGGGGATTGCATCTAATTTGTTTAAAAACCATGAAAAATTATTGATACAGTGTAAGGAAATTGTTTTATAAATAAAATAATGTGTTTCACCTTTATTGTACTTCGATTTCTGAAGAAATATTTGTGTGTGTTGGGAAAATCTAGTTGAGTCTCAACTCTGCTGTACAGCCAGCAGTGCTTACAGTGGATACTATAAAGAGACCTTTTTCCTTGTTCCAAAATTAATGCATTAAAAATTCACTGATTTTTTAGAGCAGCCTTTCTTCCTGATCTTTCTCCTGTCTGGCACGGTGTGGAGAAAGACTTAATTCCAAAAATGATGTTGGGGTATTGCAAGGGTGAGTGAAAGGGGCGATTCAGAGCGTGCAGCTGGCATCCCCAGTGCTCTGTCAAATGCAGAGTGAAGCTGAAATATTCAGAAGGGCTTCTCAATTTTTAAATGTCCAGTTACCACAGCCAAATTTCATATGGGAACATGATATCCAAATGGGTTTTCCCTACAAATAACCAGGCTAAACACATTGCAATGGAAATGAGCAACGATGCTGCTGTGCCTGAACCTCAGCAAATAGCCTGAAGTATGATAAAAATAATTTAGTGGTGTCGTGGGTTTGGCTGCCCTGCAGCCCTGAGGAGCCCACACCTGAGCAGGGAGCCCTGAGGGGCTGTGGTCCCCTGGGAAACCCCAGGAGCAGTTTGGTGGCAGGATTTGTCCCTGAAGGACTGACCCCGTGCCAGGACGCCGCTGGAGCAGCCCCTTCCTGAAGGACTGCAGCAAGGGGGGTGATTTTTTACATGCCATAAGCAGCTGCTAACCTTAAACAAACAGTTCTCTGCAGGCTCTTCAGGTGGCAGGACATCAGTTAAACAAACAGTTTGTCTGCAAGGATCAATGGGAGCTTCTCCTCCCAGACTCTGCAGTGCACTGCCCTTAGCTGGAGGAGCTGAGGAGGAAAATAAATCTTCCAAGGTGTGTGTTTATCTAAGGCAGGCATTGTTGTCAGGAAAATTAATCCACAAACACCAGAGGCTTATACCCAAAAAGGAGACAGAGGAGTCCTTTTTACTTTATTCCAGTGAACGGAGAATTCCCCTGGGGTCTCTCAGATTTTGGAGGATGCAGCCTCCTTTTTATCCCAATTTCCTCCTTTTTATCCCAATTCCCCAGCCCCATTTCCCTTCTCTCTTTCCCCACTGGCTGAGGCACTTGAGAGGCACAGACTGCCCAGAACCCCTGATCCCCTCTAATGTACAACCCTCCTTTTTCATTTTTAATTCTCATGGAATTTAGAGGTTTTCCCCCATTGTTTCTTTCATCTTTCAATATCCAATTTCATTTCTCAGCAAACCTACAGTTTGTTTGTAAAGGCAAATATCTTTTTTCTTTCCCATTCATCAGTCAGTGGAATCCTTCCCATGGTTTCTTTTATCTCTCGGTGCTGGTTTTATCTCCCAGCAGACCCACAGCTGGTGTGTGAAGCCCAGTCTGTCCTTGCTGTCATTGTGCAGCAGAATGAAGCCACTGCTCTGCTGTTCATGAGCACAGATGCAGTGCTGTGGGTCTGGAGACCTCTGACCATGGCCATCAAAGGGAATGGATGAGCCAGAACCAAATTCCTCTGTGTGCCAAGTGCCCTTCCAGTCCTCTCCCTCGAGGGAGCATTCAGACTGTGCTCTGACAAGGAAGGGGAAAAAAGACCTGGGTGCAGTGATAGAAATGGAGAGCTGCAGTTAAGCCTGGAAAAGTGGGTTTGGTATTGTTGAGCTGCTCGTGCTGCTGAGAACAACCACAGCAGGCTTTAATGTCTGTGGTCACCCTGCAGACAAATCATGATGTGAGCCTCCTCTGTCCACAGGGGAGCTGTCCTGGCTGTCCCAGTAAGGTTCTTGTAGACATGCCAGATAATCACTGAGGGCTCTGTTTTATTCACTGCTGCTTAATTCCAAATTAAATTTCTAAATTAGCTCACAGGTAAAATGCTGTGAGGATGGGAGGGTGCTCTGTGGGGGGGTGCCAAGTGCTGCTGCTGTGTTTGCTGCTGGTTTTGGGGCACGTTTGTGATGAGGCATGGCAGGGACAGTGCAGGGACAGTGCAGGGACAGTGCAGCTGTGTCTGGGCCTTTTTCTGCTGCTGCAGAGCAGGAACCCTGGGCTTGCCTGGGAGCATTTGTGGAGTAGGAGATTATCCAGACAGACAGGCCCTCCCTCTTCAGCCTTGGGAGAGTGAGTGGGGTATAAAGAAACAAAAACTTACTGGGAAACAGGGAAAAGCCTTACTTTTATAAGAGCTTTTTTCCTTCATTCCTTCTGCTGTGGTTAAGTTGGGGTTCTCTGTCTGTGCTTCCTTCTCAAAGACAGCTGAGAAGCTGCTCTGGTATTTTTTTTTTTAATTATTCTTTTATTGTCTTTTCAGTCTTAGCAGGCTAATCTTCATCCTAAAATGAATTCGAAGTACAGCTGTGGTAGTGGGATCATCTTGGAGATGTTTTTAAATCAGAGTAGTAGGTTGTGTCTGTGTGCTGAGTCAAGAGGTTTGATCCTCTAAGGTTATAGAGGAGAGGCCTGTGTTAGAGGGTGCCTGGTGATAGTGGGAATTCATCCCAGTCTTGGGATGCCTTCACAAAGGAATGTTTAAGTCTCCTTTCCCAAATACTACAGTTTTTGGAAGCCTGCAGAGCAGCCCGTTGCTGGCATGGTGGAACAGTGATGTGAGGAGTGCAGCTTTGTGCTGTGCATACAGGCACAGCCTGTCACCCTGAATTTTCAGCCTTCTGATTGTTTTCATTTCTGTGATGGAGTTTCTCATGCTGGTTCATGTGAACACAGCACATGTTTTGCTAATTTTTTGTTTTTCATGCCTTTCTCCTGGGAGGAGAAGGGTTTGATGGACCTTTGCCTTGACCAGTGTGGTTGGAGAGGTGGTGACCTCATCCTACAATCCACAGCCATTCCCAAAATCCTATATAAACACCAAGTCACAATAAATTACAGCTCTTTCCCTACCTAGAGAAGCTGTGTCTGTGTCATTCTTGATATGCTCTAGTACACACAGTCTGCCTGTAAGGCTTTGCCCTTCATGGCTTCCATCTGTATTTTAAAAGCAGTGTTTATCACTTTAGTGAGCTCTGTCATTGTTCTCCCTGCTCTCAGCAGAGAAATGTTAATGCCTTTCTCTGGAAGGTGCTCATACCTGGCAGCCTCAGCTGAGCAGCCAAACCTTGTTGGAATCCAGGGCACAGAGAATGTCTCTCTGCCTGTTTTGAGAAACTCTGACCCCCAGCAGAACTCTGCTTTTAATCTTCAGCCCTGGGAAAAATTGCCAAAACTTTGGGATGAGTTAGAGCACACAGGTGGTGATATGTAGTAGTGGTAATTTTTCACAGAGTGTATCACAGAGTGAAGAATTCAGGGTTTTAGGATTTTAATATGAGAATGAATAGGACACAAGATGGAGGATTTTGGGTGTTGTCCCTTCTTCCTTCTTGTCCCTCTTCAGCTCCATTTTCTGTAGTACTGGTG
>VWZP01004291.1:0-27753 GCA_013396995.1 Dicaeum eximium
TTTAAACCAAGACAATATTATATATTAACTTACATGATACATGATATATGGTATATAGTATAATATAGTATCTATTATAGTATATATAGTATATTATATNACAGGGCAAAGGATAAGCCTTTAAAGAGTGACTCTGAGTCAGCAGGGATCTCCATCTCCAGCAAGTGGAGGATACCAGAGGTCCCAGGTGATCCCTTCCCAATGGTGGAGTCCAGGATGAGCCCATCCCTGCTGCAATCAGCATTATCCCTAAAATCCATCGCTGTTTGCTGGCTCTGGAGTTGTTAAAGCACCCGTGAAGTCAGGCCTGGAGCAAGGTGTGAGAAGCAGGAGCTGTGGAAATGTGGGATTTAGGGCATTTTTGGGGTGGTTTCGAAGGAAGCTTCACCAGGGACGGCTCCATCAGCATCCCGCAGCTCACTTTGGAAAACTTCATCCTGCAGGGTGGAATCACTGAAAGGAGCTGTTCCCCCCTGGATCAGCCATCCCTGATCCCAGCCAGGGCTGGCTGGGCTGGTTACATGCATTATTCTTTTTTAAGCTGAAAATAAGGAAATAACACTCCGAGCTCCTTGCTCCCACACTGGAATCACAACTAGCCATGAATAATTCATTTTCAAATAATTAATTATTCAGCTTATTTCTTCATTAGCTGAAGAACCTGAACGTAATTAGCTGCTTACCTCCACAAAAAGAACCAACTTTTTCTGATGCAAATAAATAAAATATGAGCAGATTTTCACCCTCAAAAAAACCCCAAACAACTCAGCCACGGGTGACCCTTTGGAGCAGGTCTCTGAGGACCTTCCTGGGTGTTCCGATGCTGCTGCTTATCCGTGGAGGTGGAATTGGATCAAGGTCTCCCAGTGTTCCCTTGCAGAGAATCCCTAAAAATCTGTTCTGAGCCAGCTGGGATGGGGTTAAAGATCGCTGGGGGATCTGGTGGAGCTTTCTTAGCTGGAATCCAGGGAATGGGGGGAATGCTGCCTTCTCATCTCCTTCAAATATTGCTGTATTCTGCTTGTGAGTCCTTTTAAAATTTATCCTTCCGGGTGAGACTTGCCCCGTGCCACGGGCTGTGGATCAAACCCTGCTGGGATCCTGATCCTGCATTCCCAAAGGTGTTGGCAGAGATGGACACCAGGAAATCTGCCCTTGTCCCTTTAGCTGGCATTCCTTATCCCACCAGCCCTTAGCAGGGTGGCTTTGGGGACAAAACTGGACCTTTCTTTGCCGTGTCCTGCCTGTTCCCCTCTCATTCCTGTGGCTGTGGATGGGAATTTCCTGGGAAAAGCTCTGCTTTTCCACGCAGCTGCTTGGTTTTGCTGGTGGCTTTTGGCTGGCAGTGGTGACATCCCAGCCAGGGCCTCCTGGAATGGATCCTGGGGGTTTTCCTGCCTTGCTTTGCCTTCTGCAGCCACCTCAACCCTGTCTGGTTGTGTTTTCATCGACAGGGCAGTAATTTCTCCTCCACATCACCCTGAATGTCCCTGCTGGAGTTTGGGAACTCCTGGCACTCCGGGCTCTGTTATCCTTGGCCTCACTCCTGCTCTGCTCCATATCCATCCAGGCTTTGGGATCAATCCCTGTCTTCCCTTTGTTCTGCCATCTTCTACAGCCAGAGGAGGGTTGGGTTGAGCAGAAGACCCCAATTGCTTGCTCTGAAGGAGGCTCTGCATCACCTGCTGGGAGCATCCACCTCCAACAGCTCCGAGAGCTCCTTCCCTTCCTTTGGGATCCCCTGGCAGCTTTCAGGATCAGATGTGGCAGGGAAGGGGCTGGAGATGCCAGTGGTGCTTCCCCAGGGCTGGGATCTCAGGTTTCACATCTGTGGGCACATCCAGGGGCAGCTCCAGCCCACGGAGGGGTCAGGTGGGGGCTGGATGTGCCTTCTGCTCCCCTCGGAGAAGGAGCTTGGGGCAGGGCCAGAGCTGGGACAAGCTCGGCAGTTGTCAGGCCAAAAATTCCTGCTCTTCACGGAGGGTTTGGGATTCTCAGCATTCCGTGGTGTCCCTGGCAGCCCCAGGCTGGCCCAGCAGAGCAGCCTTTTGGCAGCTGTGGGAATCGTCCCAGGCACCGGGATTTGTGGATTTTGGGGGTCACAGTGGCTGCTGCAGCTCAGCCTGGGCAGTGCAGGAAGCCCTGGGATGGCTTTTGGATCCTCTGCACCTGCTGGATGCCCCTGTGAATCCCAGAATGGTTTGGGTTGGATGGGACCCTAAAGCTCATGGAATTCCCACCCTGCCATGGCAGGGACACCTTCCACTATCCCAGCTTGCTCCAAGCCCTGCCCAACCTGGCCTTGGACACTTCCACAGCTTCTCTGGACAAGCTGTTCCATCAGGATTTCAGCTCATTCCAGTGATCCTCAGACTCCCCAGCGCTATTTTGGCAGTGCTGGCTGTGATTCCTGTCCCAAACCTCCCAGCCCTGCCTCCCTCTCCCCCTGCAGCTCCTCTTTTTCCCCTGCCTTCCTGTTTGCGATGCAGTTTTGCTTGAGCTGGCTCTGTCAGCTCCACGCTTTCCTGCCTTTCTGCTGAGCTTGGTTGGAGCTGTGCAGGCTTTATCCCACTCCTTTTTTTATTTATTCCTATTCTTCTGCCTTGTACCAGAGCCAGGAGTGCCTCAGAGCCGGTGTTGCTCAGCTCTGCAGCTGCGTGCTCTGTACACCCTGTACCTTCCTGCATGTTCACACTAAGTTTTCTGTGCCCTAAATATATTTTTTTGGGAAGATATTCCCAGCTGTCCCCTTCCTCTGATGCCCACACTTTTTGCACTGCCTCTCCTGGAGGCTGCAGGTGATTTTTCCGTGCCTGTGTCCCGATCCTCTGGCCGTATCTTTGTTTTTATCACCCATTTCGGCAGGTGGTAATGACTGCTTTTATCTGCTCTCCCGGCAGTCTGGATCTTCAGGCGGCTTTTGCAAATGCTGACTTCTCTTCCCTCAGTGATCTCCCTGCCTGAAATTCCAGCTGCTGGAGATTAGGCTGTGTGCTCAAGGATATGCATCTCAAAATTGCCTCCCTTATCAGGTTTAATGGCTTTGCTCGCTGCTCGGCTCTTCCCGGGCTCTTCCCATGGAAAACTTTGCAGTGCCTGCTGTACCTGAGGTCCTGGGCAGGAGGGCAGTGCTTTTGGGACCGGGAAGGGGGAGACAGGTGGGGAATGCTGGAGCAGATCCTGTTTGGAGCTGTTTGCGATGCAAACATGCCAGGGAGATCCAGAGGGTGTTGGCATTGCCGAGGAACATCCCTGACTTTTCTCCTCCCAGCTGCTGCAATTCCCATGGCAATGCCTGATTCCCAAAGTCCCAAACGGGCTTGGTCTCAACCTGTGCCTGAGGAGGATCAAGGTAATTTTATTTTAATGATCAAATAAAAGGAGGATCCCGACATGGGGTCAGTGGTGCTGCGTGGCCATGGGGTGGTTCCCATCTGGAGATGTCCTGAGGGGATTGTCAGGAAAATTAATCCACAAACATCAGAGGTTTATGTCCAAAAAGGAGACAGAGGAGTCCTGGAACTTTATTCAAATCAAGGGAGAGGCCATGAAGCATTCCCCTGGGGTTTCTCCAATTTTTGGAGGACACAGCCTCCTTTTTATCCCGATTTCCTCCTTTTTATCCCAATTTCCTCCTTTTTATCCCAATTTCCCAGCCACATGTCTCTCTCTCTTTCCCCACTGGCTGAGGTACTTGAGAGGCACAGACTGATACCTGAGATTCCCCTCTAATGTATAACCCTTTCTAATTTTTAATTCTTATGGAATTTTAGGGGTGTTTTTCCCCATTGTTTCTTTCATCTTTCAATATCCAATTTCATTTCTCGGCAAACCCACAGTTTGTTTGTAAAGGCAAATGTCCTTTCCATTCATCAATCAGTGGAATCCTTCCTATTGTTTCTTTTATCTCTCAGTGCTGGTTTTACCCACCAGCAGACCCACAGCTTGTTTGTAAAGACAAATTTGTCATTCCTCTCAGGATCTTTGTCTGGAAGTTTTCCATCTTTCCTGCCTCTCTGTCAGTGCCTCCCTGTCCCTCCATCCCAGCTCCTCTCCAGGTGGATGGGAAGAGCTGATCCCACAGACCAAAGGGGATGAGGCAAATCCACTTATTCTGCCGTGATCTCCCCTGGCTAAGCCCTTGTAATGTTGTTTGCTCACTCTCAATTAGCCCCGTGTTGGAATCCTCTACGAGATCAGATTAATGGGTTTGTGTCCCTGTTTAAACACAGCCCCCACGTGTGCTGTGCTCCAAACCAATCATACTTCATCCTGATGTCATAAAAATAAGCATTGCAGGCAGCAACGCTCTCCCTCGTGCCTCTTCCTCACCATTCCAGGGAATTGCTGCCTCCCCTCTCCCGTTTCCCTGCTTCACCCTGGCTGAAATCTATGAAAAAAAGCAGTGCTGGGATGTGCCCCAAGTTATCCTTCCAAGTTCTCCCTGCTCTGCTCGCCTCACACCCCTCGTTCTGTGAGCCACAGGGGTTCTGAGGCTCTGTGTGAGATCTATAAGCAGCTTTTTGCTCCAGTTTTCTCCGAGGCTCATCCCTGACTTGATGCAATTTGTGCAAAACTTGGTGGCCTCTGTGACCTCCTGCCCCAGGGCTCCTCTCTCCCAGCCTGTGCAGGGTCCCTGCCTCTCCCCAACACCTTCCTTCAGGTGGCTGCTCAGCCCTTTACCTCACAAGCTCTTCTTTGGGAGCTTTTATTTTTAGTTTTTCTTCCTCCTGCTCAGGATTTCTTGCAGCTCCAACACCCTTTCACTTGATGCCATTCCAGGTATCCTGCACATTTGCATCCTTGACCTCTCTCCAGCTGAATTCACTAAAAATTCCTTTCCTTTCTTGGTGTCCACTCTGCTTGAAATCAAAATCCACAGCTGCAGCCTTATTCTCTTTTGTTCTTTCCTCTATCACTTGTGGATTTAGGTCAAAGTCTTCCATTCAGGGCTCAATTCTGCAAGCAGCCCTTCCATAATATCTCCATTTCTCACCAAAATAATCTAAATAATCATTGCCTCGTGGGTTCAGGTGAAATTCAGCTTGCCAGCTCTCCCTGTGGCTCCTAGGCTTTTTCCAGAGTCACTGAATTTGTTTTCACAATGAAGAATTTGCCTCCCCAAGGGGACCTTTGGTGCACAGAGAGGTCGCAGCTTGGTCTTCACATTCCCAGTGATTCCTATGAGGAGGATTTACCCACCCTGGGTGTTCAAACCACTTTTTCCTTCCTCTCACTGCTTTGTGTCGCCCAGTGGGTGCTTGGAGAGGACCCAGAGCAGCCTTGAGCATCCAGCAGCCATCAGAGCCCGTTCTGAGGCCTTGTCCTGAGCTGAGCTCCCCCAGACAGGATGGTTTGGCTTGGAAGGGACCTTAAAGCTCCCCTTGTTCCACCCCCTGCCATGGGACACCTTCCCCTGGATCCCATCTCCCCATCCATCCCTGCCGGGTGCTGCCAGAGCTGAGCCTGCCCTGTGGAGGGAGGAAATGTTCATTCCTCAGCTTCCAGGGCAGTTTCTCTGTCTTAGTGTGAAAGGTGTGGCTGTGGGTGTCTGCTCTGCTCCCATCTGTCAGAGCTGGGGCAGTTATCTTCTGTTCATTGGGCACTTTTCTTATCTCTTCCACAACCAATCCTCCCTCCAGGAGATATCTGCTGTTCATGGGCCATTAATTATTAATTACCTCCTGTTCATGGGCCACTGAGTGTCCCTGCATGGCTGATAAAATTCCATCATCCCATTGGGAGATGCCCNATGGCACTGCCACCAACACCCTGAGCCACAGGGGGCAGCTCCTGCTCTGACTCTGGCAGTGGTTTTATTTTTGTTTGTACTATTCCATTTGTATTTTAAATTTTCCTAGTAAAGAACTGTTATTCCTACTCCCATATCTTTGCCTGAGAGCCTCTTAATTTCAAAAATATAATTATTTGGGGGGAGGGGGTTTACATTCTCCATTTCAGGAGAGGCTCCTGCCTTCCTTAGCAGACACCTGTCTTTTCAAACCAAGACATTCTCTCAGGGGCAGGAAATCCTGGAGTTTGCCAGAGCTCATTAATCCTCCCCTGCTGCTGGAGGTGGCCGGGCTGGACTCTGCAGGTGGAGGCTCCACCCTGCTGGCCCAGGGGACACTTGATGATCTCCTGACATTGATTTTCTCTCCCCTCCAGCCCGAGGAAGCACTGGGATAATGGGATGCATATCTGAGGGAACTCATCCAGCGGGCTCTCCCTCACCATTGGCTGCCTGGGTCAATTTGACCTCCTGGGTCACTCATACATGAGAGAAAAGGCCAAAAGTGCAAAATCAAGCTGGGAAGGTTGTCAAGAAGACTAGGAAGGAAATCTCCTTGTGCCCAGCTTTTGGACCCTTTGCAGATAAAGCTGAATTTCCAGCGGCTCAGGGCAACATTTAATTTTCTGCTTGGCTTTCCTTGCACTCCACCTGACTGCTCTTTCCCCCCTTGCTGCTCCGTGGCCAAGCCACCCACATCCTCCCAGACCCTTGGAGGATCAGAGCTGAGCTTGACAAGCATCCCACTACCCTCTATTCCAGCTGGGACTGAGCCCCCAGAGCCCCCAGAGCCAGGCTGGGATGTGCCGGGGTGCCAGGTGAAAATGAGGGTGAGGAAATCATGGCAAATAGGAGCTGACTGCCCAATAATTGTGGACAACCAGGCTTTTCAGCAGGGCCATAAATCAATGGCAGATGGAGCCACGCTGGGTGGTGCTTATTGATTTCTCTGTTTTTTGTGTTTTTTATTGGTTCTTCTTCCCCCCGTTTGCTGCCCGACGGAGTGGAAAGGCTCTGCAGGCAGCTCCATGGGGTTTCTCTCTGCCTGGCAGCTCGCCCACCGTCCCTCTCCTCTCCTCTCCTCTCCTCTCCTCTCCTCTCCTCTCTCCATCCTGGCAGGGAGGGAGGGCAGCATTCCCAGCACCCATCCATGGAGCCAGGTGCTGGATCTGGGCCTGCCTTGGAGCCCAGCACCACTTTTGGGGGAAAATCGAGGCTGGAGGCAGAGGTAGGGTGGGGTTAAAAGAGGGAACATCTCTGCTCTGGCCAAAATCCGCTTTTAGCATCTCCAGGACCACCCATTCCAGCCCCCATCCCTGACTGAGCCCCTTCTGTCCCCGCTTCTCCTCTCTGCCTCTGGCAGCTCCCAATGGGATTTAAGAGACCTGCCAGGTCCCTGTCCCCTCTGTGAGGGGACACTGGCCTGTGTGGGGTCTGTCCTGAGGGACACCCTCCACCCTTGCAGTCCCATGAACAAGAATAACCCTGCTAAAGGAAATCCAGCCACAGGAATGGGTAAAACCACAGGGGTTTGCGTGGAGCAGTGCTAAAAAATAAGATTTTTCTCCTTGTTTATGCTTTTTTAAAGCCCTTTCCTCCTCCTCTGTGCTCTGGGGGTGGGCTCAGCCCTGCAAGGAGATCTTTGTGCAGGATTTTGGATAATGAGGGGCTCCATGCCCTGGTCCCTCTGGGCCCTGCAGTGGCACTGAGGGCGTTGCTGTCCTCTGGCTGCTGAAGGCTCTGTTATCCATGTGGGATATTCCTTTAGGAATGCCTTTCTTTGCAGCATGAAAAGCTCTGCTGTTACAGCTGGTCCAGGCTGTAGGGTTTGGGGTTTGGTTTGTTTTTTGTTCTTTTTTTTTCCTTCTCTTTTGTTCAGGGCTGCACAGAGCACTTATGGATTCATAAAGTGGTAATTTATTGAACAAGTCTTTGGAGAAGGGAAGTAATGAAAGCTGCTGGATAAATGATGGGAACGCTCAGGATCCGATTGCTGGCAGGAGCTTGGTGGCTCCAGGGACTCTCATGGGGGAGCAGGAGCCTCACAAAGCCACACAGAAATGGGATTTGGGCCAAAATCAAAGCAGGAGCCACCTCTTTGGAGCAGGAACACTCCAAGGAAGAGGTGAGGATTTGCTGTTCCTGGAGCTCCAGCAGCTCCTGGCATGGAGAGAGTGTGAGGGCATTTTTGGCTACCTGGAAATTCCAGTTATTGGGAATTCCTGTCTGCCCAAAATGCTCCGTGAGGAATGAGGAGATCCTCAGGGAGAGGCAGCCAAAACATTAATACAGGATCCCCGGGGTTTTCCTAGTGCTGTGCAAAGGGAAATGCCAATTTTTGGGATTGGGTAGGAATTTGGGTGGATGAGGCTTTTTCTTGCTGTTGGGAGTGGTCAACACTGAGCCCCTTTTCCATCTCCAGGTGCCTCTGGTCCTGGAAGTGAGGGAGGTTTGGTCCAGCACTTCCAAGCCCAGAGCTCCTGGAGAGTGCTCTGGAAAACTCTCCCAGGGAAATTCCCCCCTCAGCTCCACGGGGAAGCTGCTTTGGGGTTAAAAACCATGTCTGGGTGAATCCTGGTGTGAGCTTCATACCTGAGCAGCATCAATAAACGAATTAATGAATGGATGAAATGTAAATTGTGGCAGCTTTAAAATGAAAGTCAGAGTTTCCAAAAGGGCTTTTAACCAGAACTTATTTCTGCAGCAATATAACTGTCAGCAAGGGCTTAATTCATTAGCACCAGAACAAAATGAAGACCCTGTAAATTTGAAGTCCAATTTAATTTCTCACAGAAAGAGCCTTTTTTTCATCTTTCTTTCCCTTTGCTCTCTCTCCCTGCCCAAGGAAGGAGGATTTCCATCACTTAGAGCTGCTCTGGGCCTCCTGCAAATGGGATTTTCTCAGCCTGGCGGGCTGGCGAGTGGCAGAGTGTTTCTCTCCATTGCCTGGAGAGTCCAGGATGCAAATCCACTGGGATCAGCTGGATGGGGAGGGACACAAAGGCTCAGAGGGGACACACACCTTGCCCCAGGTTGGGTTCATGGCCAGGACCTGAGTGCTCAAATCCTCACCCCTGCCCAGCCCCAGGGCCATCAGTGCTGTCCCAAAAGAGTTTGTAGGGCCTCTTGGTGACAGCTGAGTTAAAATCCCCCCTGTTATCCCCCAAAATAAAGGTTTGGGGCCCTGCTGCTGGAAGATCATGGCTTGAGGGTGAGGAGCCCAGGCAAGGCAGGTCCTGGCAGGGAGATGGAGGTGGCCACGGGTGGAGCTGGGGGGACTCTGCCTATAAACCATCCCCTGAGTGTCCTGGCCCTCTCTCTGCCGCCTCCTGCCCCTCACTGTGTCACCAAGCAGAGGGAGCAGTGGCACAGCCCAGCCCTGGTGCCTCCCAGGTGGCCGCAGGCGAGCTTGGGGGGTGGGCGTGGGTGTGTGAATGTGCCTCTCGCAGAGCTGCAGAAACCCAGCAACGGCGTCTGCCTGCCCTAAATGTGAGACGAGAAATGGGGGAAGGGACCTGATGCAGCTGGAGGAGCCAAAACCCGTGGTCTCCATGGAGTCTTTGTTTATACTCCTCTCATTTCCCTGTCTGCATTATTTTCCCTTTTTACTTTTTCTAGGATTTTTTTTTGTTTGTTTGTTTTGTGGTGTTTTTTTGTTGGGTTGGGGTTTTTTGGTTTTTTTTGTTTTTTTTTTTTTTTTTTTTTTTTTTTTTTTNTGTTTTGTTTTTTTGAAAGGGAGTGTTTTTAGCACGGAGGGAAGAGAGCAGAGCTGGTTCTCTGGATGTAGGAGCTTCTCACGCTGTGCTCCCTTGGACAAACACCTCTGTGCCTCTGTCTGGAGCCACCCCGCTGTCCTGGGCTCTCCATCCTCCTCCTCCCCCACAGCCCAGACCCTCCCTGGCTCCCCAGCCCCATCCTGGACTCCTGGCACAGCTCGGCAGGGCGAGGTGCAGGATGAGACCTTGTCCAGGTGGGTCAGGTGCTAAAGGGCAGTGGATGTGTCACCACCCTCCCCTGGCTGGTTCTGTCCCCTCCCTGTGCTCAGGAATTTCATGTTTACACCAGGACACCCCGCCAAGCACTCTGGGCATCGCCTCAAAAGCTCCTCACTCGTTCCCCAAAATCCCGGGAGCCAAGGGAATCCCCCCAGAGCAGCATTCCCAACTCAGGCGCTGCCTCACACTGAATTAGAGACCCCAAACTCCTGCCAGGAATGACTCGCAGGGAGCTCCCGGAGTTCATCTGGAACACGGGATTACCGGCGCGGCTTTCAGAAGGGAAGAGCGGCTGCTGTGACCTGCGGGTAATTAACGAGCGGCGCTTAATTAGCGGCGACAATTGGAGCGTTCCCCACGGAGCCTGGGCGTGGCCTTGGGGACATTGTGTCGTGGAGGGGACAGGTGTGCAGGGCTTGTGGGGTGGCCCAGAGAGCTCCCACCTGCTTTTTTCCATCCCTATGCATGGAAATGTGGGGAAAAGGAGGAAAAGAGGCTCTCTCTTGGGGAGGGCTGCACTTTCTGACTGTGTATGCTGGAATCTGCCCAGCCCAGCCAAAACATCCCCTTCCACCTCCAGCTCTTCCACCCCGGCTGTCAAACATTCACTAGAATATTTAAGTGTAATTAATTAATGTAATTTCAGCCTTTATACTCTAGTGAAATACTCATTTTCAGGTAGCATAAAGGTTGAGACTACATCTATCAAGAAGTAAGGGGGGAGGAAAAAAAAAAAGATGATAAAGCCTGAAATAAAGCTGTACGACTCTGGGTGGGGGAGAGGTGAAACGAGGGATTTGTCACAGGGGAGGGAGGGCCCTTGGGAAGCACCTGGGTGTTCCCAGTGCCAGGAGAAGATGGGAATTCATGGGAGAGCTCCTTTTCCTCAAGCACAACCAGCTCGTGGGCAGGAGGAGCCAGAACCAACCCAGCTCTTACAAAATAAAGCAAACTTCAAACAACACCCCTTGCAAACATCCTGGAGGAGAAATTCCTCCTGTTCCAGGACCTCCAGGCTGGGAAATCCTCTGGTTGGATTTTGGGGTCCTTCTGGAGGAAGCAGAGTTGCTTCAGCAGCAGAAGTTTCTCCTGTTCCCCAAAAGTCTGGGTCCTAGAAGGGTTTGGTCTCCATCCCACGCAGCAGAGCCAGGGATGTTTGAGCCCAGATTGCTCCCACGTGCCAGGGGTTGGCTGCACTCTGGGATACAGAAAGTCCAGGATTTTATTCTGATTCTTATTACTCTTTCTTTTAATTGCTATTAATAAATTTTTCTTTATACCCTGTTAAAGTTTTAAACCTGCTTTACCTTTCTCCTAATCCTACCTCACAACAAGAAGGGCGTGAATTAGTAATTAACCAACACTGAACCCCTCACACTCATTAATACATTAGTCAAAAAATCTCAAAATTAGCGAAATCTCAATTTAGCAACCCAAAACCACTACAGTGAGCTGGGGACAGGGCCACCCTCTGGCCCTGGTGACACTGTGCTATGATAGAAGATTTTCCTTCTCCAAAAATCACCTGGTGGAGAGCATTGGAGAGGGAGGAGTGGTGATTCTGGCCCTTAGGGCAATGCAGGAGATCCCTGGGCTGAACCCGGGACAGTGAATTCCTCCAAGATGGGCTTAATGGATTGTTGGGGATTTGGGTGTGGAGTAGAATCAAAAGCTGAGTGTTTGAGTGTTGTTCTAATTACAGCCAGGCTCCTTTGGAGGAACAGAGAGGCCTCAGCCATCAATAACATCGCTGGAGGAGAAAATTGAAGGGATATCTGCCCAATTAAATAACCTACGGGGCTGGAATTGAGAATCAATGTGCCATGAACCATCAGGGATGGGCTGCTGGAGCCAAGCACTCCGTCTCACAAGGACAGGGTGGGAATTCTGCCACTCTCGCTGTCCAGCCTTGGTGGCACATGGACAGAGAAGGGCTTGGCATTGTCCTGTGGGGTCTGGATCTTCAGAGCCTTGGGGGCTCAGGTGGGATGGATCCGTGTTCCCAGGGAGCACCCAGGAGCTGCCTGTGGGTGCTAAACTCCTGGTGGTTTTCTGGATATTTCCCTTTTTTGGAGAAGGGGAAGGGAATTTAGGAGTGTTTGAAGGGTTGGGCTTGTTGAACATGAGAGGGGTGGCTCCAGGGATGGGACGGGGTGGCTGCTGAGGGCACGGGGCTGCAGCTGGAGAAGATCAGATTTGCCATAAAAAGGTGGGGAATTGGAGCAGGATTTTGGGCAAGAACTGTGGATCTATTTTTCCCTCCTTGAGGAAAACCAAGGCTTGATCCCTGATGTCTGTGTGGGTTTTGCAGCACCCAAGGCAGAGCAGGCCCTCTGTCTCCGTGGAAGTGCTTTTCCATCATCTGGGCACTTTTCCAGCTGGGATTAAGGGTAAGGAACCCCAGCTCTGTGTTTCTCCTTCCTACTCCTCCCACCTTGCCCAAGGTGAGCCCCATTGTGGCACGGGGGCCACAAAGCCAAGCCCACCCCGTGCTGGGACAGCAGGAGCCAAATCCTGCTCTGCCACTTTAATTTTTTATAAAGGAGAAATTAATTTCATCTTTGTCTAAGTACCTGTCACGTTCAATTACTGAGGCTGATAGTGAAAATGACGAAGCAGCCAGGTCATTAGGCAAATTTTAATTAGAGACTCAGCTGCCCTTTACTAATAAGATGCTACAACTCTTTCCTGGTGTTCCCGCTCTCCATCCACGGCGTCTTTCCAAGCCTACCCAAGGATGTTGTTCCTCTTCTCAGCACCCTTGGGGGCTTCCCACATCCAGGGAAAGCTTGGGATGAGATGAGGGATGCAGGGGATGGTGGCCAATGGCTCAGTGTCCGGGTAGGTGACAGCCCGGGTCTGGACACAGTAATGTGTGATGTTCTCACCAGTGTCACACTGGGTCTGAGGGCACCCTCAGCAAGTTTGGAGGTGGCACCAAGCCGAGCAGAGCATTCCACATGCCTCAGGGGTGGAATGCCTTCCACAGGGACCTGGACAAGCCCAAAAACCGGGTCCTCAGGAGGTCCAGCAAGGCCAAGAGAGGAGAAATCCAGGAGCAACCCCTCCCTGGGCCCTGGCCGTGGAGAGGGGGAAAACAGGATGGAGGAGGAGGAGAACAGGCTCTTTCTTCCTCTCCTGGCTGGTGACAAGACCAAACTCCTCACGGTGTCCCCAAGCCTGTGTGCCCTGCAGGAACCTGTTTTCATGTGGGCAATCTCACCAGGGCTCCATCATCAAGCTGCCCATCCCAGTCACTCCACCAGAACCCACAAATGCCACCCTGACCCATTTCTGTTTCTTTTCCCTGTCCGTAGGATGTGCCTGGAGCTGGGCAGGGAGCAAGGCAGGGATGCAGGAAGGGAATCTGTGCCTGTATCCTGCTTTTTTTGGGAGCTGGGGACAGAATCCTGTGGTCCAGCCCAAATATTTTCTGCGGTGCCTCCGCCACGCCGATTTTATCATTCCCATCACTTGCCCATCCCCATGGATCTCCACATTGCTCGGGAATCCCCAGCAGGAGCAGCTTTATTGACAGGAAAGGCGGTTTTCTCATCATGAAAACTTCCTGCAGGAAAGCGGTGCTTTCAATCAAACCCCGCGCGGGAGGGCGAAGGGAAGAGAAAATTCTGTCACGGAGCTTTTTGGCAAAGTGAAAACATCCCTGTTTCCACACATCTAGAAGGGAAAGCTTCAATTTTGCACCTCGAAGTGATTTTCACGCTGACATTTCTTTTATTCCATATAATCAGGCAGCTCTAAATATTAGAGTTTCGCTGGATGAAGGAAACATTTTGAGTGGCATTTCCCTGCCTTTCGCACCTTCCCCTTTTTCTTGCTTTTCCTCCCTTTTGGTGTTTGGGAAGAGTAGAGTTCTTCTCTGGCACTAAAAATTTCGCTGCCTCTTTGCCTGGGAGGATTTTCAGCCTCTTTGCCCCCTAAAAAGCCACAAAATCTTATTTTTTGCCTGATTCTTCCCACCTTTCTGCACTCCACAGCTGGAATTTTTTCAGTCTTTCCCTCTTTGGATGTTCAACCCAAGACTCAGTGGTTTTGACCAGCAACCAGGAGGGAGGAGATTTAGAAAGAAGATTATGCAAAGAAGTAGTGGCCCTTTTTTTCCCCCCTTTCTCCTCATCTTGTGCAAATTACCCTATTATTCTGCTCCCTTAGGATGCCTGAGTGTCCTTATTTCTTCTTTTGAGCTAAAGTCATCCGTGCATTAAATTAGTTCTCTGCCTAGAAATAGTTTGATTACTTTCTCCAAGCCGCACTTAATGGGAGGCTCCCGGAGAGTTTTAAAAACATAAACGGGGCAAAAAAAGGGAAAAGGGGAGGGGAAAGGAGGAGCAAGGGTAGGATGCAGCCTCCTGGAGGCCAAAGAGGAGGGATTTGCCTCGAGTGGGAGGTGATCCATCCCCATCCCGGCGCTCATGGAATGGCTGGGGCTGGATCTGGAGCTCCATGAAGTCCTGGCCATCGTCCCTCCCTCAGCTCTGGGTGAATAATGGGGATTTTCCTCATGGTTTGGTTGAATTTTGCCTCAGATTTCTGATTTTTCCATGTGGTTGCTGTGATGGAAGGGAAAGAAGGGAGGCCTTGGCGGGACACCTCATCCCAGAGCTGAGCATGGGACAACTGAAAACACTGGCAGAGCTTGGGAAGAGCCAGGATCCCTCAGGATCCCCGATTTTCTTCCTACAATCAGCCTGCCCCCAGTGCAAGGCTCCCAAGGTGCAGAAAGAGGCAGATTTGGATAATAAACCTCAATTCTCCCGAGGTTTTTGCTGTAATAAAGCCACAGGAGCTGGCACAAATCCAATTCTGGGAAGGCTGCAGGATCACAAAACTCCCTCTGAGCTTCCCAAATTCCTCCCCTCTTCCTGTGGCACCTTGGAGCCCATTCCCTCCTTGCTGGGGTAGCCAAGATCCTCATCCCTGTGCCACCCACAAACCTCAGCAGATCCCTCACATCTGTCATTATTTCCCTCACATCCCTCTTTATTTCCCTCACACCCTCTTTATTTCCTTCACATCCCCCTTTATCTCCCTCACACCCTCATTATTTCCCTCATACCCCTCATTATTTCCCTCAGATCCCTTTTTATTTCCCTCACACCCCTCTTTATTTCTCTCATACCCCTCATTATCTCCCTCATACCCCTCATTATTTCCCTCAGATCCCTCTTTATTTCCCTCATACCCCTCTTTATCTCCCTCATACCCCTCATTATTTCCCTCAGATCCCTCTTTATTTCCCTCATACCCCTCATTATTTCCCTCATACCCCTCTTTATTTCCATCAGATCCCTCTTTATTTCCCTCATACCCCTCATTATTTCCCTCACACCCTCAATATTTCCCTCCCACTCCTCATTATCTCCCTCACACCCCTCTTTATCTCGCTCCCATCCCTCCTCTCAGGCCAGGCCCAGCAGCAAAGGCGAAGCTCGGCATTCTCAGATCCTGCAGCACAATTCCATCGGCTCTCACCCACTCCAGGCTCCCAGCTGGGCATAGCGATCCCCCCTGACTTTCCCTCCATTACCAGCGCTTTTCCTCCTCCATTCCTGGGAATCTTTTCCAGGCCGAGAGGGCTGGGAAGGCCGGGAGGGCCCTCTCCCGAGAGGGGCACCGAATGTCATATAATTGTCAGAAAATGTCCTGAGCCCTCTCCTTTGTGCTGCCCTCACATTTGCGCTGCTTTTTGGTTATTTCCCCCCTTAATTCCCTGTTCCCTGGCTGTTCCCAGCTGTTTGCAGGAGCGCCGGGAGCTGTTCCCTGTTCATTCAGGGCCAATTATCCCTCCTTTCCCACTGGGTATTGCTGTATCCTTCCCAGCACCGCATCTTTCCCCTCCTTCCCAGGTTTTCTTCCCACTGGCTCCTCCAAAATCCCCCTCACCGAGTGCTGGATGTAATTTGAGGAGCACCAGCAGATCTACAGGGAAGGTGTGAGGCTGCAGCCCTCTCCCAAGATATTCCCTGCATCCCAGTGGATTTTTATAACACCACTGATGCTCGTCGTCCTCTCTGGGATCAAACCAGTTCTCCCAGTAACTGGAGCCATCCCTCCTGTTCCATGTGAAAAACGAGGTTTACTCTCTTGTAAATTTGCTCAGCATCAGTTACAGAGGGCCCTCTAAGCCCTGTCTTCTACTGGGATGTCCTCTCACGCCAATTCCCACTGATTTTTTATCCTGGATGTATAAGGGATTTGCAAAAAAAAGCAAGGAAAAGCAAAAACTGGGAAGAAAAATCCAAGATTTTTTTGACTGTTCAGTCCCCAGCGAGGTGGGAAGGGAGAAAAGCTCCTAATCCATGGTTTTGTCTTCCAGCAATTATGTGCAAATGAGTTAATCACAGGGTCACAGGAGCCAGAACCATTAATTAATCCCCAGCATGAGCTGGAGGGATGAATTCCTTGCTGCAGTAAACAAATGTGAGGAACTTGGCGAGGAATCAGCTCCTGCTGGATGATCCCAGAGCTCCCTGGAATGCTTAGTTTGCCCCCTCCAGACCACAGAGCAGCCCTTTGCATCCCTGCCAAACATCAGGAACAGCTTTCCTGGAAAATCCCTGTGTTTGGGCACAGGGAGCAGGGGAATGAGCACAAATCCAGATGTTCAGTCACCCCTGGAAAAGGTCCCAGGCAAAGGGTGCTGCTCCCTCCTGGTGTTCCCAATGTTTGGAGCAGGGATAGGACACTGGATCCCATTAAATCCCAGATGGATCCAGCACGTCTCCCATGAAAGGACTCTGAAACCAGCCCAGAAAAAGGAAACTTTGTTGTAAATCCTAGAAAAATATCCTATTTTCTCTTTTTTCATCTTTTTTTCCCCCCACTTTTTTTGGTACTTCCCCTCATTTCCCCACATGAAGCACTTGGAAAGGGTAAGAAACCTCCTGAAATTCTTGTGGCAAATTCTTCTCCTAAACCCAAACCACCCCAATTCCAAAAAAATCCTGATTTGCTTTAGGCTGTGTGAACTGACTGCACACAATGAAACGAGCTTAAACCCTCTATTTATTCAGCTAAATGGAATAGAAAAAATGGAAATCATCCCAAATTCCTCCTGGATTGGGCAAGACAGGATGAAACTCCCCTGGCTGGGCCTCAGCACCTCCCTGCTCTGCATTCCTTTATCATTGCCCTGTTCTCCCTGGATCTGTGGGCTCACCCCAAGGGAGAGACCCCCAGATCCCGATGGAGATGCTCAGCATGGAGACAGCAATCCCAAAAAAAACGACTGAGGGAAGCTGGGAAGGACATTCCCTTCCAGAGCAGTGGGAAAAGTGAGGGGTTTTACACACTTTCCCCAAAACCCCATAATTTTAGGACTCGTCCACCTTTTTTTTTTTAAATCTCAGGCAATTAAAACCCATAAATCCATTTAAAAGGAAGTCAAACTTCTCATTCAAAGTGATCCAAAGGGAGCTGAGTGTCCTGAAGTGAAACTTCTTGGTTTGAAGGCAGCAGAAGGAAACATCCCAGCTCCTTCCAGACACATTCCTGGGATGTCCCTGGGTGTCACCAGTGATGGTGGTGGATATTGGACCAAGGGACTCTCCCATTGGCACTGGTTAATTCTACAATTCCAAATCGTTGCTGCTGTTGCATCCAGGATAAACCACACAGGGATAAACATGGAGCCCAAAAAACCACCCTGGGTGTTGGCCCAGGAGCTCAAGGTGTGACTTAAATCCCAAATTCATCTTCCACCCAAATAAATTCCTTGGAGCAGCAAAAATATTTTTTAGGGATAGGGAGCAAAAATTAACACCCAACCAGTGACGAGAGGTCCATCAATTCATGTGCTCAACCCATTTCCAGGAGAGCAAGGGGTTCTCCTGGGATTTCTCCTCTCATTTATGGGATCCCTGACCTTTACAGAATTGTAAGTCTCCCAGGTGTGTTTGTTCTCCCACTCCTGCCTCCCTGCTCCTACTGATCCCTCTTTTCTCAGCCCTGACAACCTTTGGGAAGAGCATTTTGGGAGCCCTGGGAAAGGTGTCCCATGGCTCTGGAGGTGAAGGGAGGGATCAGGATGAGGAATCTCCCTGTGAAATGGGATGTTTTGCATCAGAGCTGGAGAATCAGATGGGAAAAGCTGGGCTGGGAGAAGCAGGGAAGTGTGAGCTGGGAAGGAGCTGCTGGTGACACTTTTGGGGACAAGTAATCATGGCCCCAACCCCAGTGGTCAGAGAACAAAAGCTGCTGGTGCCACAAGGAACAAAATTCCTGCTTTGCTTAGGTGAGGATGGGAATGCCGAAATACAGGGATGGAGATGGCTCTTCCCCGAGACTCTTGGAGTGGTACCTGGAATCCAGCCCTGATCCACCTCAGCAAAATCCTAAAAACCCCACAGAGGCTCAGGGATGGTTCTGGGGCTGCAGCACCCGGAAACAGCAGGATGGAAAAATCCTTGGACCGTGGGGAGTCTGTGGGGCTGTGGGGAAATCAGCCAGACAAGGGGCCCACCCTGCACTGAGCCATAATCCCCTGCTGGAAAAGGGGAAAAAAGGTTGGGATATCTAAACCCTGCCAGCAGCAGAGCAGGAGGGAGGCCAGGCAGCTCCCTGTATTAAAGGAGAGGGAGAAAATGAGTCCTTTTTGGTCTCCTCACCCATTTACACACATCAAACTTCCCAAATGCTAAGCCAAATAAAGTCTTCTTATCGGTGTATTACCACTTAAGGCTCTTTCAGGCAGATTTAGGATGAATTAGTGCTTTTTTTAACCACAGAAAAAGAGCAAAGTGAAATTTCTCACTCCATCAGCCCATTGCAGCCTCTGCCTTAACCCTTGGAGGGGAGAGTGGGTTCAAGGCTGGGCCAAGGTCCTTCCTGGTGCCAAGTTTTGGTGTGGAAGGTGCTGCTTCCCATGGATCCTGGAGATTCTGGGAGAGGTTTGGGGTTGGCTCCAGAGCATCCCGGTATTCCCTTTGTTATGGTGAGTTATGCAGCTTTTGGGAGCACAGGGAGTGCTCCAAAATCCCACCTCAGCTCCAGCAGTGGGAAAATGCCCTTGTGGCTCTTTAGGAAGGTAAATTGGCCACTTGATGGGGATGGTGGCAGGGGTTGTGCCCATCCTTAGAGCCCCAGCTCGTGCCCAGGGACCTCTGTCTATGTCTGGAGAGAGAATTCAGGATCCACAACAGATCCAGGCCTTGTCCTCCTTCCCAGCCAAGCTGGATTTGGGACACAGCAGGACAGGTGCTGTTGTCTCCACCTGTTCATGGAGGCAAAACTCATGAGGAACTGGAGCCCAGAACCTCTTTCAGCTGGGAAAATGGGAATGGAGAGCCTGGAAGTGCTGGGGGATGCAGCCCTCTCCCAGTGCCCTGCTCTTATTAGGTCTATTATTATTAAAGGGGATTTGTTTTGCAGCTCCATGTCCAGGAGCAGAAAAGATTCACTTGATGTGAGTTCACAGGGGTGGAATTGTCCCCCCAGAGGAGCTGCCAAATGCTCCTTCACCCATCAGAGAACCACCACTCGTTAGCAATTAACTCCTTGACTTAATTGCTCTCCATGCCTCCCACTGTTCCGCTGCTGTTTCAGGAATGTCGATGCTTTCCAAAGATTTTTTTTTTTTCCCTGTGTGTGTGTTTAGCAGGGATCAGCCGTTGGTTGGAGGCTTTGTGGCTAAAATTATTGCTGGGGATGAATGGCTGTGGCTTCTGGAGCCTCCAGGAATGGAGTCACCATCTGCTCATGCTTCTCAGCGAGACACATCTTCACCACACACCCCCACACAGCTCTGCTCCTCCTGGGCAGCCACAGAAATGGCTGGGAAATTATTCCAGGGGTGGAAAGCAGCTCCAGAGGGGACCACAGCACTTGGGAAGCTGCCAGAAGGATAAGGGCTCTCCAAAGGATGCTCCAGCTGCTGTGGGTCCAACCTGAGCAAGGCTGGTGGGCCCTGCTCTGGAGGGGGATCAAGGAGGGGGGGTTGAGTCCTTGGGGTTGGTGCAGCCACCATCCCTTCTCCATCCACCATNCATCCTCCGTTTCTTCTCCAGCCACCATCCCTTCTCTATCCACCATCCCTCCTTCTCCAGCCACCATCCCTTCTCCATCCTCCGTTTCTTCTCCAGCCACCATTCCTTCTCAATCCTCTATTCCTTCTCCATCCACCATCCCTTCTCTATCCACCATCCCTCCTTCTCCAGCCACCATCCCTTCTCCATCCACCATTCCTTCTCAATCCTCTATTCCTTCTCCAGCTACCATCCCTTCTCCATCCTCCATCCCTTCTCCATCCTCCATCCCTTCTCCATCCACCATCCCTCCTTCGCCAGCCACCATCCCTTCTCCATCCACCATTCCTTCTCAATCCTCCATCCCTTCTCCACCCACCATCCCTCCCTTCTCCAGCCTCAGGGATGTGCTCCTAACCATGTTCCAGAAAAACCTCTGTACCCCCAAAATTCCAGGCTGAACTGCCAGTGCTGGAGATGCTGTCCAAACCATCCCTTGGGAATAAAGCTGAGCTTTTTTAGGACTTGGCAATGTTTTTCCATATCCTCAGCTGCTCCAGGGCTGAACCAGGATGGGAACAGGTCACTCCAGGGTGGCTTCCAACACCTCCTTCCCAATATTCACAGGGCTGCCGTGGGCACTTCAGGCTTTTCTGTTGGGGGTCAGCCACGATCCAGAGCTTTGGGAATGGGGCTTTTGGCCACTCTCTGGTGGTTCCTCTCTGCCCTATCCTGGACACCCTTGGGACCCACCACCAGGAACTGTAATTCCTCATCTCCAAGAAGAAGAAGCTGCTGAGATGTTGCTCCTCTTGGAGACCAACCTTCTGCAGGATGCCCCAGGCTCTGCGGGGAGCTGTCACCCAGGATATGGAGACCCAAAAAACCTTGGGAATGACCTAGCCCGTGGCCACTAACCCCCACGAAGCCTCCCAGGCTATCCCTGATGCTGTGGAGCAGATCTGGGCCATTCATGGAGGTGAAGACCCAGAGCCAAACCTTGGCAGGTTGACCTTCAAGACGGGCAGCCCTGGTGCCTTTCCTAAGTCTTGCTATGGATTAGGAGCCACTGGCAGAGCTGGGAAGAGCTTCCCAGGACCCAGCCTGGCAGAGCCAGATGGTGCAGGAGGGATGGTGGAGGAGCAAAGTCAGAGCTTCATCAGCATCTCCCAGCGTGGGCAGCACCTCCTGCCATATGCCAGGGGCTGGGTGGTGGCAGGAGCAGTTCCAGGTGCTCCCTTTCCTCGTGTCACTCCTGGAAATCTCTGGGGCCATGAGGCTCTGCCACACGTGGCTGCTCTGGCGGCTCGTGGGAAGTGGGCCAGGAAACGATCCGGGTTTTTCTGGCCGCTCCTCGGCTCTGTGGTGATCTCCCCCACTCTCCAGCAGACTCCAGCTCCCAGCACTGCCTGGAAAGAGAGTTTTCCCCTCAGCGAGGAATCAGTTCCTTTCTGATTCCTTTTCAGGGCCTGCCAGGATGAGAGGAAAAATCAAAATATGCTAAAGCTCCAGCTGGGTCTGAGAGACCCTCCTCGACCCTTCTCTGCAGTCTGTTAGCACCAACTCCACTCTCTTATTCTCATTGATTTTTGAGAGCTCCTGGGCCATCCTGCTGAATTCTGAAGCTGTCCAGGCCTCTTTTTTAATTTTTTTTTTCTTTTTTTTTTTAAAAAGAACACTTTCTTCCCAAGGCAAAACCCAACTCTTTGTGTCCTTTTCACACAAGGCAAGTGGAGCTCACTTTGAAAAAAACACCACAAAGGCAGGAGCGATCCCACATCCCCCCATCCCAGCTTTCCTCCACTGCACCAAAGCAAATTAAAAAGGAATTTTCGACTCCTCAATCACAATGGGGAAAGTGCAAGGGCTGAGTTTGGATTCAGGTGGGTGGAAGTAACTCCTTGATCCTTTCCCACAGCTGCTCCCACCATCCCCACCCTAATATTAGATTAGATGTGGTTGTGGAAAACTGCCCCCAAAAAGCTCCATTTTCTCCCAGGGAAAAAAACTCCAAAAAGAAAATTTTATTCAAAGTAAGAATCCTTTTCTCCCCTCCCAGCTGCAGCCACAAAATTGTCATTTATTGGTGAATTTAGAGAGGCTTTTTTGGGGAAAAGATGTGCTTGGAGACCTTTGCTTGCCTCCCACTTCCAGCTCTGTTTTTCTGACTTTGGAAAAGAAAAAAATCTGTTCTCCATGAAAACCTCACATTGCTGCTGTGGGAGAATCCAGGGTGGGTTTTTTTGTTGTTGTTGTTTTGCCCTGGGATGGATTTGTGGGCTCAGTGTGGCGAGGAACAGGAAGCTCCTGGGAAATGAGGGGTGGGAGTGGAAAACTGACAAAAATCCAAAATATCCAACCCCACTGAGTCCCTCCACTGCAGCTTGGACCTTCTGGGGGGCTGGAGCTGCCTTCCCAAGAGCTGGAAATCCCTGGATTATGCAAATTAAGGGCATCATTAGGTACATCAGTCATTAATGGAACCCACAGAGGCTCAGGCCACAGCTCCCTCCATGGATGTGGGACGTGGCTTTGTTCATTTTCCCCTGTTGCCCCACATCTCAGGGGTTGCTGTTGGAGTCCCATCGGGGTGAATCAAGACTCCAGTATCAGAATGTTTATATTATTTATTAAAATGACTCCATTGCTCAGAAGGATTTGGGCTGTTTCTGCCCAGGTACAGAGCTGGCATCTTGCTTCTTTCAGATCCATACCCCAAAGTGCAAGAATGCCAGAAAATGTTTACAAAGTCAGAGAGAGAGCAATTCTTTATATCATAGGTTGAGAAAAGCAAATCACATCTCCCATATCAGGAGACAGGTAAAGGAATGCATTTTGTCCTTGAAACACACACACAGGGATTTGAAATCTGCAGAGAAAAAAAGAGCTTTCCCATGGAAGAAAAACTCAGCAAGTTTGCATCCAAGAAACTTATAAAATGTCCAAGTGACATTCCCCCAAATTCCTGGGATCACTGAAGTCTGCGGAATGGATCCAGCTCCCAGATCCCAGAGCCCAGCCCATCTGCAGGGTCGCAGATCCCAGTTCCCTCTGAGCCACAGCTCCCAGGAAAGCTCTCAGCTGCTCCCAGTGCCCCAGCCTGGGGCCACGGCGCTGTGGGGGACAATTCCCACCCCACAGGGACACTTTCTCCATGGATCACCATCACATTCCTGCTCCTCTTCCCAGCTCTGCCCAACTCTGAGCCAGCAGAAGCGTTTCTCTGCCTTTCCATTGCAGGCCTGGAAGGCAAAAGGGATGAAGAGCCATGGCTGTGCATCCCAAATGTTTGAGGGAAGAGCATGGCAGCTTGGAGCTGTGAGGGGTGAGGAGCAGGGGAAGAACGGAGTTAATTAACAGGAGCAAAATGAGGATCTGAGGGAGCTCGTGGATCAAGGACTGCTCGCAAACTCCTGTGTGCCACAGGACTGCAGGAAATGTGACTTTATTGCCCAAAACTCTGGCAGAGCCAGCTTTTCTTGGGAAAAAAAAAATCCTTTTTGCGCTGCTGAGAGAAATCAGGAGGTTCACATCACTCTGACCTGCTCTATCCCCATCTCCACTGTATTATTTCTCCTGAAAAGTCATCATTTTTCCACTTGATCTCCCAAGCTCTTGGGGAGGGAGATGGAACACCCAAGGTCCATTTACAACCTGGCTCTGACCCCAGGGCTCCGTGTTTGGGAAGCTTTGGGAAGCTTTCCTGAGCTAAAAGCCTGTTCCACTCGGGTGCCTCCTCTCCACAGCCACCACTTCCCTTGGTCTCTCCCTCTCACACTTCCAAGGCACTTCCAGCAATAAATGCACAAAGTTTTTCCCTGGGATGAGGCTGGGCACCTTTTTCCTTGAACAAAACCCACAGCAGGAGCTGGCTGATCCTCTCTGCACAGGTGGGGTGCTTGGAAGGGCAGCACCCAGCTGAGTTCTCCAGGGGAGCTTGAGGGGGTTGGATGGGCAGAATTTGGATAATTCTTATTTTTGGCTCTGCTAACCTGTGGAGTCTTCCCTCAGAGCTGCTCCCAGTATCCACATTCCCAGGAGCCAGCCCTCTCTCAGGCCCAGGTTTAAGCAGGAAGCATTTTTGGCTCCTTTGGATGCCAAACCTTCAGCTCAGCATCTCCGAGTGATGCTAAAACAGAACAAAGACTCTCCCAGGCCAACCCTGTCGCTGTGTCCCTTCAGTTCCAACATTTTACTTGCAGAGCCCCTTCATTTTTGCATTTTTTTAGCCAAATTTGGTCCTGTTCAACTTGAGGAGAAAGTTTTTACTTCCTGGAGCGATGGCATTTGGTGCCAGCACCCATCTGACTGCCTGGCTCGGGGCCAGCAGCTCCCTGCCTCACCAAGGATCCCAGGAATTTCGGAATTTCACCCCGGATCCTGTTTGCTTCCAATAGCAGGGACTGGTGCTGGCATCCAGCTGGACTAGGAACAGAAGCTGTTCTGGGAGATGAAAAGGGGTTTTTTTTTCTTGGAGCTGCAGATGGGCCCAGCTCAGAGAAGGGATGGACTCAGCTCTGTGCCAGGACTAACCTGAGCCCAGACATTCCAGACACTCCAGAAAATTTCCCTCTACAAATTTTTGCCTTTCTGGACCTTGCACAACCCAGACTGTCCTTCCTGGGTCACCCTTCATATCTTGCCATGTCCTAATTCTGCACCCTCACCTGATGCACAGGTGATCTCTTCCCATGTGCAGATCCCTGAATCCCTGGGAGCCAGAACCCGTGGGAGATCAGCAATTTCCTGGCCAAAAATCCCACCAATCTAGTAAATCATTGCAGGAATGAGCCCCAATTCACCTCCCTGATGGATTTTCAGGCCTGCCCAGCAGCAGCCTGGGGTCTCAGCTGGAGGCTGAACTCAGAACCCTCCTCTGCTTCCTCCCATGCCCATCCTTGGGGAGTGACTTTGCTTTTCCCACCTTGGGACTGGCAGGAATTGGGTGCTGCAGCTTGGAGCAGGCTCTTGCAGGAGCCTGGGGCAAGGGAACAAGCCCACAGCAGAGGAGAGGGTGGGTGAAGGTCCCAGAGTGCACTCAGGAGCTTTTTCTCCCTTTTCTTTGCCTAAAACTCAGGCTGGAACATTCCAGGGTTTATCAGAGATCCCAATGATCTCCTCAGGCTTTCCAAGGCTGAGCAGGTGGGTGGAACTGGAGCAGCTGTTCTGGACTTGGGGATATTCCTGTCTCATCCCAGTGGCTTGGAAAGCCCTGCAGGAATCCTTTTCCCGATTTATTGTCCTGTTGTCACCTCCTGTCCCCACTCCTCAGGGAGGAAATCAAAGCTGGAGAGCTCTGGCTCCTCTCTGAGCAGGGATTCATTTCCCCAAACCAAAGGAAGGTTTCTCCTCTCCCAAGCCCGGTCTAAATCCAGGAATATACCATCATTTAAAGCAAAATACAATATCTTTTGTTTAAATCGCTGAATCCATGAGAACAATCGATCCTTTAAATGCGGGGCTGAGCCTCACCCGTGTCCACCCTGGGGATGGGCTGGGGCGGGATCTTTGGGATTTTGGGGGAATTTTGCCTGCTGGGTGGCAGCGACTCCATTTGGTGGTGCAGCAGCAGGGACCTATTTCTATTTCTGTCCTCCTTCTGGCGCTGGGAGGGCTCAGGCTTTTTTAGAGGCTGCGGGTGCTGCTTGGCTCCCGTTTCCCAGGGAGGGGGAGCTGCCAATTGCGTGACTCAGGGTGCTTTGAGGAAAAGCGGGATGGAAACACCAGGGCTCTTGGCTGGCTCCCTCCTACCATCTCTCCCGCTGCCAGAGTTCATACAGCTGTTTCCTCCAGCTCAAAAACCCGCTGCTAAAAATACTTTGGAAAACTCGAGGATGCTGGCGTTCCAAATCGCCTCATTCCGAGTTTTTTCCATGGTTTGGTTTGGTTTTTTGGGGTTTTTTTCCCCTCTTAGTTGCGTTTCCCTGTGCAAAGGAGCTGCCCAGGTGCTTCCTGTGCTGTACCAGGATTTGGGATGGGTCATGAGCAGGAGGAGGAGGAGGATGGAACTGGCAGGTATGGGAATACACGAGACTGATAGTACTTTGGATTTTATTAGCATAAAGGACTTGATAAACAAAATGCTTTGGCAAAAGCAAACGGAACTCTGAGATTGAGTCAAGATTGCAAGAAGATCTTATTAGACAGCTTTCTGTGAAAAAGAAATTTTATTAAGTACTATTAACTAAGGAATATTGTGATATGCATAAGTTTGTGTATTTGATTGTTACCTAAATCTTTGTAATAAACATTGTTAGTCTCCTGAAACAGTGTATAAGTTCTTATAAGTTCCCAATAAAGTCAGATTCTAATAGACATTCAGTCTCCCCGTCTCCTCTCCATCACCAATAGGCAGGGACAGTGATGAGCTGAGCCCAGCTGAGTCAGAGCTGCGAGTGTGACCCCTGGGAATGGCCAGATTTACACCAGCCCCAGGCTGTTCTTGGCCAGCAGGGAAATATTCCTGCTCTCCCACTCCCCACCTCCTCCTTGTGGCACAGGAGCCATCCTGCTCTCCAGCCTGGCAAGATTTGGGCAGCTGGGCTGTTGGGATGGATGAAAGTTTGACAGGAAAGTCTCACAGATATTTGAGTGCTTGGCAGAAAGGTTTTTGAATGTAGAAACTGAGAAAGGAATAGAGATGGAAGCGAGTTTTGATAGAGAAGAGTAACAAAGGCCTAAAGGAACTGCTGAGCCAGGCTTAGTGGGTAACTAAGAAGGCAAAGGGTGTGTTAGTTAAGAAAGGTTTTATGACTTAGAGCAAAGGATAAGCCCACCTCAAACAGGAGATGTTTTTACCAAGCAGAAAAATGCAAGAAGTAAATGGACATGCTGATGTTGTAAGCAGAAAAAAGGTCTGAGAATTTTCCACTAGTTTTGCACTAAAACTGAAAAACCACTTCTAGCTTGAACTGTAACACACTGACCTGTTGTGATTGGAGAACAATGACATTAATATTGTAATGTTAGTAACATGAATATTGTAATGTCAGTAGTTGTGATAGGCTACAGATAATAGCAAAGGTATTGATTGGTTGTTATGCATTAAGATGCTCAGCAAAGAACAGTAAATAATGTATTGTAACAGAACTAAAGGCACTTCAGACATGCCCACAGCTGTGGCTGATGGCTTTGGGCTGGGCTCTGTCACCCACGGCCCGTGATTGCTGTCTGGGTACAATAAACAGCATTTACAGAGCCCTCTGGAGCCCCACATCTCCTTGTAGGCTCTTACACTGGGCCACCCTGTGTCATCCCTAATTTCCAGATCCTGGATGCCCCCATGCTCCATTTATCCTTTTTGCTGCTGGGCACAGTCAGATTTGGGGGAAAGGCTGGATTTGGGGCTGTCCTGGGAGCGTAGTTTTGCTTTGCCAGCCTCTCCAGAGAAACAGGAAAGAGCAGCGGGAATGTGGTGGCGTTTTCTCCACCTCATCCCAGGGGATTGGACTCAGCAGGTGCTGCCCCTTGTGATCCTGTTCATCAATTCTCCTGGCATCCCAAATTATCTCCTGCTCCCACCCTGAAAGGAGAGCCCAGGTGCTGCAATTCCAAGAAAAAAAAAAAAAAAAAAAGAAAAAAAAAAAAAAGGAAAATCTGCTCTGCCTGGGTTTTGCTCCAATCCCTGCCCCACAGGGGGATGGGAATTCCGCCGGGATTCCAAAATCCAGGTGCTCTCAGACTTTCTCTGCAACCCCCCTCGGGACCAGCGATCTCCAGGCGAGCAGGGAATTACCGCCAGGAGCGCTTCCCTTTCAGACATTCCATTTTAACTCCCTCTTCCTTAATTTAATCCCACTGTTCCTCCCTTCCACCCCCGGGGGAAGCGATAGCACATCCCGATATCCGGGGAGAATTCGCTTTGCTTGTCTTTAATTTGGCTCCGCTAGGAAAAGGTGGAGAAAAAGAAGAGGCCACAATTCATCTGATAGGATTTTTGGGTGGTTTTTTTGTTTGTTTGTTTTTGTTTGGTTTTTTTTTTTTT
>VWZP01004291.1:27995-58363 GCA_013396995.1 Dicaeum eximium
TTTTTTTTTTTTTTGTGTTTTTTGGGTTTTGTTTTGTTTTGTTTTGTTGTTTGGTTTGGTTTGGTTTGGTTTGGTTTTGGTTTTTTTTTTCCTCTTATCCGGTGCTTCCCAAAGCCCCGAGTCCGTGCTGGCAGCACCTCCAGGAGCTGCCGGTGCTGTGGCAGGAGGATGCAGCTCCCTCCCCGGCCCTCCCCGTCCCTCCCAGTCCCTCCCAGCCACTCCACCCGTTAATCCCTTAATGCTCTCCCGACACACTCCCATTTCCTGAGTGTTTCTCTTTCCCCCTCCCCTACCCCCGGAGCTATTTTTACGAGGCCTTTTGTTACTTCCTAATTGTCCAAACCACTTTTCCACATTTCTCTCGATAAAGGCAGATTTCTAAAAGCAGTTCCGTGTCTCCTCATCATCTGTCTCATCCCTTTTATTGTTTAGCAAATGCCCTACTTTTGCTGGAGCATTTTTATTTTCCCCCCCAAGAGAGGGTTGATTTCCCCCCCTCTCTTTTTTTTTAACAGCTTTTTCTACCTCTTAAATAATTCCTCTTACACCAATTCCTCCTGCCTTTATTTCACTGTTTTTTTCCCACCCATTCCTCTGCTGGGCCAGACTCCATGGGCTCTCCCAGTGCTTAGACTTGGGTTTATTTATTTTATTCCCTTTCCCTCACAAACATTTTGGGTTTTGGGGGGTTCTGTGTATTTATCAAAGGAGGGGAGGTGCTGGTGCTGGGTTCCACCCACCCACAGTGAAGTGCTGGGGGATAGTTGGCATCTCAGTGGCTAAACAGAGCGAGTTATTGAGGTTTTTGAATTTTTCAGCCTTTTCTTGGCCAAAAAAAAATTCACACTTCAATGCTTCTCTGGTGCTTCCAATTTTTGGAAGAAAATCCCAACAGGCCATTGGTCCCCCACCCCAGAAAAGAGGAATTTGGTCCCTAAATGGAGTTTTTGGAGCTGCCTGGGGACCACTCAAGCAAATTATTTCCTCTCAGGGGGAAGGAAATGGAGAGGAGACAAAACTTTGCTGCAAAAGGGTGATGTTTGTTTCCAAATATTGGAATAAGGGACGTGGGGGGAAAGGGAATCTTGGAGGCAAACAAAGCCTTTCCCTCCAGCTGAGGCAGGGGAGAAAAAAAATCCTTCTGGGAGAGGATCCTGAATCCCACCCTGGATTTGTGCAGGACCCACTTTGCTCTGAGCTCGACAGAATCGGGAGCTTTTTGCTGTTTAAGACATTTTTCTTAGGAGGGGAACAAAAGACGTCAAGGAGATTCAAGTCAGGTTTGAAACAAACCTTTCTGTGAAACCTCCCGAGGATCCACACTGGTGTTTCCTCGGCTTACAACAGCCACATTCCGTGGGGTTCTGGGGGAACAAGTGACATTTTAAGATGAAAGGGATGTCGAGCACATCCCTGTGGCTGCCCAGAGCTGAGTGGGAATGGCAAGACAAGCTGGGGATGGCGTCTGTGCCCAGGAAAAATAGGGCAGCACATCCTGAGGGGCCTGGGTGGAGGGAAGGATCCACACTGTGAGGATTGGGGTGTCCATGGGTCTGGTGGAGCTCCTGGTTCCTGCTGTGAGTGTGGGACAGGGAAGGTGAGGATGGAGGGAAGGATCCAGACTGGGAGGATTGGGGTGTCCATGGGTCTGGTGAAGCTCCTTCTTCCTCCCATGAGTGTGGGACAGGGATGATGAGGATGGAAGGAAGGATCTGTGAGGATTGGGGTGTCCATGGGTCTAGTGGAGCTCCTGGTTCCTGCTGTGAGTGTGGGACAGGAGGGGACAGGGAAGGTGAGGATGCAGGGAAGGATCCAGGCAGGGAGGATCCATGAATTCTGTGGGTCTGGCTGCTGCTTCTTCTTCCTCTCTAGCCACCAGAGGGGACAGGGAGGGTGAGGATGGAGGGAAGGATCCAGACTGTGGGGATTGGGGTGTCCATGGGCTCCTGGATCTGGCTGAAGCTTCTTCTTCCTCCTATGAGTGTGGGACAGGGAGGATGAAGATGGAGGGAGGGATCCAGGCAGGGAGGATCTTTGAATTCCTCAAATCTGGTTGCAGCTCCTGCTTCCTACTGTGAGTGTGAAGATGGAAGGAATGATCCAGGCAGGGAGGATCCATGAATTCCGTGGGTCTGGCTGCAGCTCCTGCTTCCCCCCGTGGGGACAGGGAGGGTGAGGTGGCTGCCAAGCCAGGGGAACTTTTCATCCCGGAGGCAAACAAAGCCATTCCAAATGCGTGGAGCAGACACCGGAGAATCCACACCTGAGTGGGGTCTCAAACAGGAAACAGCTCCCTGAGGCAGGATTGCCCCACAAACCACCCCACAGCACCCGCAGCCAGCTGTGGTTTTCCTGCTGCTGCTGGGTAATGCTCCAGGAATTTCCCCAGGGGCTGCTCCTAATTGCCTGGAGAGTCCCTGATGTCTGGTGAAGAAAAGGATGACATTCCCAGCACGGCAGTTCCTCAGCAGGGCCATTAATTATGTCCTTCACTCCTCTGGCAGGCTGGGGATCCTCACCAAGCCTGTCAGAACATAATTCTCCTCAGATTCCCATTATTGCTGTCAAATCCACTTCCAATTGCTTCCTAAAGTCACACATGAGGACAGCAGACACTTGGGCTGCCTCAGGCACAGGGAAGGAGACCCCATAAACCTCTTTTCCTCAGGAAATCAGGCTTGCAGAAACCAAAATACTCCTTTTTTTTTGTTCCTCTGGAGCTCAGCACATCCATCCTGGCACTGCTCTCCAGCCCTCAGCAGAATCCATGGATCTCTCTCTCCAGGAATCCTGGAGCACTCCTGAAAAGCTGTCCCAGCAGAGCCCCCAAGGAATGACCTGTCCTGGAGCCACAGGAAAAGCTCCTGGAGCAAACCCAGCCCTGGAAGCAGCTGGTGAACACCACAGTGGGAGAAATCCATTTCACCCTGGGAATTTACATGGGCTTTAGCTATAGGATAATTCCTTTTTTTTTTTTCGTCCCTCTGTGGGATGCAGAGCTTGGTGCTTTCAGGGATTGGGAGCAGCTCTATTTTGAGGGCTCAAAAACCAATTAATCCCTTCCTTGGGGTGCACCAATATCCCTGCTCATGGACAGTTTGGCACTTGCCATCTGCAGGGGAAAAAATAAGTCTTTACAAGGTGGAATAGTGTCCATCCTTTGTCACCCTTCCATGTGTGTGAGTGCCAGGGAAAGCAGGAGCCAGCTGGGGCTGGAGGAGGGATCCTGAGATCCGGATCCATCTCAGCTCTGGAACTAGAAGAGAAATTAAATGTTTTCTCTCCCTTTTTAGTGCGCCTGATGCCTTTTTTAGGACTCTCATGGGAGGCAGGGAGAGCGCAGGGGTGCGGGCAGAATAAAGCACTGGCTAAAGGTGGGGGGGAAAGGAATTCCAGGTGGGAATAACTCCTTGCAGCAAAACCAGGGGGAGTGACACAGGGACAGGGACCTGTGCTGGGTGGGTACACCCGGGCTGGGAGGAAAACACAGCTCAGGAGCTGGAATATAAAAGGTGAGAAGAGAAAACGGATCCAGCAGTGGGTGAGGGCTGGGAACAGGACAGGGCAGGACCCCGAGGGTGGCTGAGCCGATGTCAACTCGGCCAGGCTGTGCTGGGGACAAGGATTTGGGCTGGGGGGTGCTGCAGGTGCAGGGCACTCAGTGGGGAGCTGAAGGGTCAGGATTGATCTTTCCTGTCTGCGAGGAGAATCTTGAGGGGCTGCTCTGCCCCTTGTGACAAAGAAACTGCGAGAAAAGGGAAAACTTTCCCTGAGTGTTCGGGGGCTTTGTTCCCTCGGGCTGCAAGGTGGGATTTGAGGGAGTGCAGCAGGGATCTGGATGGGATGAAAGTGCTGAGCTCCCCTCTGCTTCCTGGGGATCCAGCCCTGAGCACAGGGTGCAGCTCGCAGAACTCCAGGAGAATCCAGGAGAATCTGTCCCTTTCCCAGCACCTCCCAGCTTGCAGGCGTTGTTGGTGCTGCTTCCCCCGACGCAGGAAGGCAAAAAGGAGCCCTTGCTTCCTCTGCTGGGAAGGAACCAGGGAAAGGAAGGAAGGAAATGAAATCATCCTCCTCCACAAGGCACCAGAATGCCAAAATCGGGCAGGATCCAGCTGAAAGCCACCCTGGAGTGTTTGGGGGCTTGGTGGCAGGGTGTGACAGCCACGCACAGCGCTCTGTGTGACCCAGCGAGTGCGGGCTTTGCCACAAACCCACGGAAGGGCACCTGCCTTCCCTCCAACATGCCAAGGAAATGCTGGGAATGCTGGAGATGCTGGAGATGCGCCTGCCAAGGTGCAGAGCTCCGTGCCTCCGAGCAGATGTTGCTCCTCCCGCTACACCAGCGCTCGTCTGCTTCCCAGATGTCCCTGACTAATGAGCAGCTACTCCGTGCTCCTTCCCCTTGTTCCAGGAGTCATCCCAGGTCTGAGGCATTTAAAAATATCCATGGACACTGCAGCTCAGCACAGTCAGAGGGTTTTGTTGTGTGTTGGGAAGTTCTGGTCCAGTGACTGAGCAGGAGGTGGATTTGGGGAGTATTTTAAACTCCTTTTTAAACCTGGAATGAGGCAGAAGTGTTGATGCACGATATATCCCTCACTTTTCCTCCAGCAAATTCCACGGATGCTGCAGCCACAGGATTCACCCATCCTGGTGGAGGTGGGCTGAGTTTCTAAATCATCCCATGCAGGAGGTGGATGGAGAATCCCAAATCATCCCTTGCAGGTGATGCCTCAGGTTTTGGATTTTATATTTTTCAGGTTCTGTGCTGCTTTAGTGTGTGGCTCTGGGCTCCATATCAGGGCATGGTGAGCTCTGTGCACAGAGCAGGGAGACAAAACAATTCCTTCTCCAGCTGGGGACCAAGGACAAATGATCCAAACCTCAGGCCCAAGAGCACAAACAACGTGGGCTGAAGAGAGAAAAACAAGGAGGATGGGACTGGATAAGCTAAAGCTGGAAATGGACAATGAACTCCAAGATGCAAATGGAGCAGAACTGATCAAAGTGCCAGAGCCGTGCCCGGTGTCCATTTTGTGCCCATTTTGGTTCATCCTGGGTGCAGCCCTGGCTGGGCTCTTGTGCTGCCCAAGGTGGATCCATGGAGGAAATCCTTTTAATAAATCCCTGCTTTATTCTGTAGCTCTGTCCAGCCTCTGCTCTAGGTCAGCCTGCACAAGGTATCACTGGATGGAGAATCCCAAATCATCCCCTACAGGAGGTGGTATCAGAGCCCCCAAATCACCCCATGCAGGATGCTCCACCTGCTCTTTTTCTGAGGGATTTTGGCAGGGGATGAGCATCCTGCCCCTGACATCTCTACTGAGCCACGTTACTGGGTTGGGATGAAGCAGAAAGCCCTTTGCAGGTGGCAATGCTTCACAAATAAATGGGCACCAGGTCTGGCGTGGTGAGGAGGAGGCAGGAGCCTGCAGCTGCAGCAGCACCCGTGATCCGGGGGAAAATGAGTGTGTGAATAATGAATGGGCACTGGAAAAATAAAACACATTATTGTGGGGAAGATAAGTCTATTAAAGTCTTGCTGCAGAGCCTGCCTGATGGATTATGGAGTTCTCTGCCTCTGGCTGCAGCTCTTCCCTGTGCTGGGCTGGGTGAGCATCCACCCAGAGCTTTCCATGAGCTTTCCCTGCATCCCAGCTCACCTGGATGGACATTCCTGGCCTCTTTTCCTGCTCCCCATAAGTGCCCTGCAGTGGCTTTTAGTGAGCTCGAGGGAATCCCCCGTGGGATGGTGGGGCTACCTAAAAACAGAGGCCAGACAGAATTAAGGGAATAAAAAGCAGTTTATTTATATTTGTTGAAGGGCCCTCAGGTACATTTCAGGCAGACAAAGCACCCCCAGGGGCTACACCCAAAATGGATGTTGGCTCACAGGTTTTCATATTTTTATAATTTTGGTCCATTTGCATATTGGGGGTTAATCTTCCAATTACAGCTGCAGGTAATGAAGTAATTTACCCCTGGTTTGCTCCCCCCAACTCACTTTTGTTTCCATCTCTCAAGCCTGTGAGGTGTCCTTGATTGCCAGGCCTGGAGAGGAATTGTTGTGTCTGCCCAAAATGGGAGAACAGCAGCTCACACTGAATGTGGAGTTTGGAGTTATTCACTACAGAACTGCAGGGTTACAAATAAATGGAAAACATAACAGCTAAAATCCTGAGGGATCAGTGGGAGCTGGGTGAATCTGGGAGTAGCACCCTCAGTCCTGGTGGGGTTTCCAGGCTCTGCCCCCACCCCTGCATGGGGACAGCATTGCACCAGGGTTATCCTGGAGGGAAAAGCCTCCTGCTTGCCAAATCCAGAGCTCCCATGCTCAGCTGCAGGAGGAGACGGGCTGCCAAAGCTTGGTCACCACCCCAGCACCTCCGGGTGCTGACACCCTCATTTTCCCTCTCCTTGCACCACCTGAACCACCCTGAGATGGCTGGGAGCAGCAAGAGGTGGTGATGAGGAGTCCTGTGGGGCCTTCAGGCCTTCCTCACCCTCCTCTGCAAACAGCTGGGCAGGGAAGCCCCCACTGCTGTCCCTTGGGATGCCACCTCAGCTGCTGTGTCCTGCTCTCCTTGCAGAGGTGCTGGAAACTCCGTCCCTGCCCCATCACCAGGGGGAAAACACTGTCGCAGTGTGCCTCCTGTTGGCAAGGTGACTAAATTAGAATTTTCAGGTACTCTTTGTCGCCTAAAAATGGTAAAAACCCCAGAAACTTCTCTCCGAATTCGGTACAGAGACATCTCATACAACTCTTTGTCCTTCACCTTAAACTTGGGGCTGTTGGATTGGACCAGAGCCAAAAAGTCCTGCCTGAGCCATTAGGTAGAAAAGGGACAGAACAAAAGATTTGATCGCTTTTGTGGGGTGCTTATCAGGAGCAAGCATCTCTTGCCCTGGCACGGTTTCTCTCTGTGAAGAGTTTGTTATTTTGTTTCTTATTAAACCCTTTTCTGTTTCAAACACCACCGCAAGAGCCTCCTGCTCATTTTGAAGCCATACGCGTAGGTGGGCTATTCCGGGTATGAAGGGTCCCTCGGAGCTCACAAGATCTGGCTGAGGGTGACACTCTTCAAAACTACTCTGGCCATCCCTCCTGACCGTGAGTTTTGCTGCCAGCGCCGCTCCAGAGGATAAAAACCCCTCCTCGCTCACCATCTGGGTCATCCTCGAGCTCCAGACCTGCCCCACCTGAGCACCTGGGCAGCAAAAGCTGCTTCTCCACCCCCTCAACCCCAAAGCAGCAGCAGACAAAGCCCCCATGTGCCAGGAGCTCGTGGGACACAGGTGTGGGCAGGGATGGGGTCACACCGCTGTCCCCAAGCTCAGCCCCACAGCGCTGAGCCGGGCTGCGCTGCCCTAATTAGAAACACCCTAATTAATGAGTGCACTGCAGCTCTGAGAGGAGCCTGTGTTGTTCTGCACTGACTTGAAAGGATCTGGATTTGTCAGCGGCCACTTCAGCCGTGGCGGGGGACGGTGTCTGCTCCCATTCCGGATTGGTTTATCTGGCTTTTTTTTCTTTTTTTTTTTTTTTTTTTCCTCAAAGAAAAAAGGGGGTTTTGTTTGTGTTTCTCCTTGAGCAGCAGGAAATTTCCAAAGGAACAGTCACTTTCAGTCCAAGTCCATCCTTTCTGCACGGGCCCATGAGGTTTGGGGAGGTTTTCCCCGTTTCTTTTTGAACTTCTCCAGGATGAGACTTGGGCAAGGTGGAAATGGGGTGTGGGGTCACCCCCCCTCAGCTCTGTGCAGGGACAGATGTGGGGTGACAAAACTGCTGTGTGACAACTGCCTGGCAGCCAGACTCCTGCCTTGGGGCACATCAGGGAAGTGGCTTCGGGGTCTTCCTCTCCCCACCTCAGTCTGGAGCCGGGACAGCTCAGGCTGTGCTGGGAGTTTGTCACCCCAAACAGGCCAGGGAGGCTCTTTTTGTTTTCACAAGAAATGGGGACACAGGGAGGACAGCTGGGGATCGCGCTTTTCTCCCAGGTAACAAGAGGACATGGCCTCAAGTTGCTCCAGGGGAGGATTAGGTTGGACTTTAGGGAAAATACCTTCAATAAAGGATTGTCCAGCTCTGGCACCACTGCCCAAAGAGGTGGTGGAGTCACCATCCCTGCAGGGATTTCAAAGCAGCGTGGATGTGGCACCTGGGGACGTGTCAGCAGTTCTAACATCGAACTCCATGACCTTGGAGGGCCTTTCCAACCTAAAGGAGCCCATAATTCCATCCCACGGTGCCAATGTTCCCATGAGGAAAAGCACCACAGTCTGTTTCTGCTCCCTGCTCTCCTCCAGATCACCCCAAGCCCTCGGTCCATCTGTCNGGAAAGGGAAAGGGAAAGGGAAAGGGAAAGGGAAAGGGGGGGATTGCAGGGCAAAGCGGATTCAAATCCCGTCGGGAGAGGAGCTGGGCCGGCAATTCCCATTCGATCAATGGAGTGTGAGTGGCCAGGCTTTGGCTCGGGGTGGTCACCAGGAAAGGGAGGGGGAGAGGCTCGTCCTCAGCACAGGAATCCAGGCACATCCCTCTGGGAAGAGCTTCAAAGGCTCTCTCCCCCATCAAACACCTTTCCTGCTTGTGGCCTCTGCTTTGCCTTTTCATTTCTTCAAACAGCACCTAATCATGCTAATTAATACATTCTGGGATCAATTGAATTGAAATCAGCTTTTATCAGCATTTCACCCTGGCTGTGGTGGTTGGTCAGGTCCTGGTGCCCCTTCCCCAGCCGCTTTCTTCTCCCTGAAGGTGACACCAAGGGATGACACTGTTTGGAATTGCCCTTTACAGCCAAAATTGAGCATTTTGCCCTTTGATCCTGCTCTCTTCTTGCCTGCCCTGTGCCAGCAGGAGGGATGAGGGATGCTGGGGGTGGCTCAGGACAGGCACATGGGTGGGGTTTTCTCTTGGAGCTCACGCTCTCCTGCTCATCCCTGTGGAGGCTCAGGTCCATCGGACATGGGATGAGAGGCTGCATCCCTCTCCCTCACCCCTCACAGGGGGGAAGTGGATGTTTAATCCCAGATTTCTGTGGCTGGGGAGCTGAGAAGGTCTGGGGGTCACTACACAAATCACTCCAGATTTTGGCCCTGATGTTTGGGGTCAAACCCCCCCTGCCCCATCCCCGCCCTCCAACATGCACACAGAAAGCAGAGGCAGTCATGGAAGCGGCTTCGGGACATTTTTGGCACATTTACTGATATTTCCCGCGGGAAATTCCTGCTCTAGAGCCGAGCCACCCCTCCCTCCCTGCTCTCCCCGCTGTCCCTCGGCTGCTGCGATCGATTCCCGGTGTCACCCGGGCCAGGTCAGGGCCCCGCCGTCACGGTCACGGTCATTAATCTTAATTAGACGTGCCAGGGCGGCTCGGAGCCCATCAATGCCGCCTCGTCTCGGCTGTCAGACCCAGGTCCCGCCGGGCTGAGCCACTCCGTGCACAGGGGAGGGGCAGGAAAAGGGCGGAAAGGATGGGAATTTAGGGAGATGGGAGTGCAGACACCTGGTTTTTAAAGAGCACAGGTATTGGAGTGTGCCCTTGCTGTCACCCTCTCCCTTCCCGTCCCAATCTTTCACAGACTGATGCCAAAGCCCCCAAAAGGACCAGAAGGGCAGCAACACCACACCAGGAACACCACCACCCCTAATTTTTTTTTTTTTCTCTTTTCCCAGCAATTATTTGTGTTGAAAATCCCAGAGAATTTTGGCTCTGGCTAACAGCCCCCTATCTCTGCACTTCTTTTGAAAGTATTCCCAAAATATTCGGGTGGGGAAGGGGGGGTTTCCCAGCTGTCTGGCCATTTAAAAGGGGGGAAAAAAAAAAAAAAAGATCAAATTCCAGCGGCTGCTCAGTGCAGGGGACTTTGCTGCTGCATTAGCTGGATCAGCTTGGAAAATGTATCCTTCAATCAGTTTAAGCCCTTAGGCCTGATGTAATTTTGCTGCTGCCTTCTCTCCGAGGTGCTTTTAGGGCCGCTATCTCCGAGTATTTACAGCAAAGTGAGGAGAGCCTTGGCTCGGTTTGTCTCCGCCGCGGGTGGCAGCTCCAGGGCTGGCACAAGAGGGTTTTTGAGGGGTTCATCCTGCTCTGACACAAGCAAGGAGCATCTTCCAGCACCAGCAAAACCCGCAACCTGAGCAGGAGCTGCTCCTTAAATCCTCCCATCCCAGGTTTTTCCTCCTGGGAGCTGAATTTGCCGTGGGTTCAGCTCCTCTTGGATTGGCAAGGGTGCTCCCTGATTTTTGCCACCCCTTCCATCCAGGTTTTCAGGAGGAAAAGCCTCGCTGGGGTTGAGGAAAGCTGCAGATCAAGCAGTGTTGGATTAGATGAAATAGAAAAGCTTTATAGTCGTGATTGTCTAGACTTTGAGAATGTGAAATATGTGGGAGATGTGGAATTGAAGGCAAGTTTTGATTACTACTGAGTAACTAAAAAATAATAGGATGGCCGGCAGGAGGCCATCTCCTTAATGCAGCAATGCTGTCTTTATTAAGAGCCCGAGGGTCAAAGCAGACCATACCTGCTTGGTGGGAGGCGTCTAAAGGGTAGTTTTTAGAGTTTAAAATGTAACTTAGTATGTTAATGTAGTGGTTCTTATAGGCTGTATGTAAATGCTATAAGATTTGTATTTTGGACTAAATTGGTTAGTGTAAATTAGAATATTTAGTATAGAAGAAGATTTAATATATTGTAACAGAAACTTCTCTCTCTTACATTTTTACTCTCTTACCTCTCTCAGCTCTTACTACTTTTACTCTCTTACGCTTTTACTCTCTTACCTCTTACTCTCTTCTTTCTCTCTCTTCTCGGTCCTGCTCTGAGCTGCGCCTGGCAGCTCTTAGCAGGATCCCTTTAACCCACACCCCAAGCAATAAACTGCTTGCTCCTAAAATTAGCCGAGGACTTATAGAGATCTCTCGTCTCAGTTTGTCCCATTGCCGTCCGTCCACAGACCCCCAAGCCTCGCAAAGCGGTGATGAGAACTCTGCGCTTTCCGCCAGCCTGGAGCCAAGCTCGGGTTTAAATCGGGCTCAGAACAAGCGCCAGGCTTGGGCGCGCGATTAATCCCAACTCGGCCGGACGAAAGGACGCGGTTTAAAGTTCAGCGCAAGTTTAAAGCGCTCTGTGAGGTGGAGCCAAATCCGAACCCGGCCCGGCAGCGAGCGCTTTAAACGGAGCCAATTGCGCATTGTGTGCGACGGGCGAGTCCTCGCCTCCGAAATCACCGCCCATGGATTTTGGGAAGGTTCTGCAGCAGCTGCACGATCGACACCAGCGCTGCTTCCAGCTGGGTTTGCTGGGAATTTTGCTCACTGGATAGATAAAGGTGTCAGGAAAATTAATCCACAATCATCAGAGGTTTATGGCTAAAAGGAAACAGAGGAGTCCTGGGACTTTATTCGAATCAAGGGAGAGGCCATGGGGCATTCCCCTGGGGTCTCTCCAATTTTTTGAGGACACAGCCTCCTTTTTATCCCAATTTCCTCCTTTTTATCCCAATTTCCTCCTTTTTATCTCAATTTCCCCCTTTTTATCCCAATTTCCCAGCCACATTTCCCTCTCTCTTTCCCCACTGGCTGAGGTACTTGAGAGGCACAGACTGATACCTGAGATTCCCCTGTAATGTATAACCCTCCCTTTTCATTTTTAATTCTTATGGAATTTTAGGGGTTTTTTTCCCCATTGTTTCTTTCATCTTTCAATATCCAGTTTCATTTCTCAGCAAACCCACAGTTTGTAAAGGCAAATATCTTTTTTTTTTCCATTCATCAATGAGTGGAATCCTTCCTATTGTTTCTTTTATCTCTCAGTGCTGGTTTTACCCACCAGCAGCCCCACAGCTCGTTTGTAAAGACAAATCCCTCATTCCTCTCAAAAGGATTTATTAGATCACCCCAGGGCTGTGTTTTGGGTACCTGGGCTAAATCCCAGTGGGACCCACAGGGGACCAGAGCAGGGAGAGAAGAAATGTTGGGAACGCTCAGGTCATTTAGAAATAGCCTGGATGGATGGAAATGCTCCAGATTTGGGTGGCAGGGACAAAAAAAAAATTGTCCTGGGATTTTGCAGCTGCCCTTTCTCCTCATCCATGGAAGGCACCCAAGGGATGCACCCCAAGATGATTTTGTTTTCTGGGCCAAAGCCCGTTTGTCCATCCCTCTGTCCATCCCTCTGTCCATCCCTCTGTCCATCCCTCTGTCCCTCACATCTCCATTTAGCCGAGGCTGAGCCAGGGCCGTTTGCTGCCTTGGCCGTGCAGATGAAGGTAAAGTTGCTAACGTGGTAAATGAAATTCATTAATCAAGAGGAGATCCTGAAGGGAAGGCTTCTCATTCATCCTCTCCCTGCCACCTCTAATGGGGCTTTCGTTTGCCTGCATCTTCATCCCACAGATGCAGAAATTCCAGAGCTGAGACGAGTTGGAAATTCCAGCGGGAGGAAACCCAAAATTCTCCTCCCCACGTCCCTTTGCATCCTGCAGCCTGGGGAGGTTGCTAAGTGACAGCGTTTGTGCTCTCGCTAACTCACGGGGAGAACCTGAGCGCTTAAAAGCGAGAAAATGGCGATTTAAGGACCTGAAAACTCCTGGGCTTGGGGGGCTCTGTGTTCCGGGAGGAATGGGGGGAATTCCACGTGGGAATTTGGAGGGGATGGCTGGGAATTGGGCCTTGCCTGCGGAGCTGGAGCGTGCCCAGACCCACGGGCATCCCTTGGGGCGTTTCAGCCTAAGGGAGGCCGTGCCTCAGTTTCCCCGTTCTCTGTGAGGACGCTCGGGTGTGTGGGGACAGCCAGGTGCCACATCTGGATTCCCAGGAGCTGGATCCTGTGTCAGGAGTGATGCTGAAGGGCTGATCCCAATTTTACTGCTCTGCCTGCTCCACCCTTTGCAACCTCATCTCTCTTTACCTGGGCGAATTCCCAACTGGACCGGGCAGATCCCGAGGCCCTGGAGCCCACACCAGGAGCAGATCTGGGTGCAACCAGCCCAGCCCTTCCCCTCTCCCGGCTGCCAGGCAGCTCCATTTATTTTATTTTTTTTTTTCTCCCGCTGTTGTGGGGATTGCTGCTCTGCGATCCCATTTAAAACCATTGATTTACCGCCGAGGCCTCAATAAGCAATTTGGAGCAATTGGAGCTGTTATCTCGCTGTGGATCACGTGCTGCTGGCGCTGGGAGGGGGAAAAGGGGGAAAGGAGAGGGAAAAGAAGGGAAAGGAGAGGGAAAAGAAGGAAGAGGAGCGGCTGGAGCTCCCCACAGCCAGCCTGGATCCATCCCTCCCTCCACTCCACATCTCTGCAAGGCTGGGAGGGCGTTGGAGTGGTCCAGGAGCAGGGCTTGGCTCCTTTTATTGGGATTTATCCCGGATTTGCCAGCACAAAGGGCCTGCAGGACAGGGAAGATCCAAGGAGGGTCAGGATTTGGGAATAAACTGGATTTTTCCACCACTGATTGGGCACCAGCACAGCCCCAGCCATGGGCACTTGTGGGAAGCGTAACCCAGCCCCAGCAGCAGCGCTGGGAGCTCTTCTGCAGCTTGGATTCAAACGTTTCTCCTCTCTGTGCTCAGGTTTGTGGCCCTTGGTGCCACCTTCCCTCCAGGCTGCCTTTGCCTCCCGTCTCTTCTGCTGTATCCTTGGAAAAACGCCTTTTTTTGGAGAGTGGGGGGAAAGAAAAGGAAATCCTCACCTGACTAGAGGGAAATCTCTGCATCAGCGAGCTCAGAAACCAACCCCCAGCCCCATGAGGCAAAAAAAAAAAAACCAATTTACAGGATGAAGGGGAAGGATAAAACATTCCAGCACTGTCAGTTTTTAGCAGTAAATTTCCGGTACCTTCAGAGCCCACCTGGAAAAGAGTTCAGGTCTTCAGAGTGCCTCAAAAAGCACAATTCAGGCGGGTTTTGGAGGTACCTGTGCCTTTTCAATCATTTCAATGGGATCATAAGAGCTCTGGAGGCTGTCCCAGAGGGGCTTTGCCTCCTTGCTGATGGATGGAGAACTCTCTCCTGGCCATAACCTCCAAGACAAACCCCAAATCCAAAATCAGCTCTTGGAGAGAGTGAGAGGATCTGGTAAATGTGAGCAGTGCAGTGATTGAAAACCAATTGTGAACATTCTCAGAGTGGAGGGAAAATAAATCAGCGATAAAGCAGCATCCTGAGAGCTGTGGTAATGACAGCTTCAGAAACACCCTAATGAAGTGATCCAGCTGCTTTCCAGAGGGTTTGGGAGCTGCTTTTTGGGGGCAGGGATGTGCAAGGATGGCAAGGGAGCTGCTTTTTGGGGGCAAGGATGCTTGCATTCACAGTGGGCAAAGTGATGCTCTTTGGTGGCAGGGAAACACCGCAGAAATGAGGATTTTTGGTGAAATTGCTCTCAGAGATCCCTGGTTTGTTTCTCCCACCTCCAGTGTTTTCTGCTGGAATGGAGATCACCCTCAGTGCTTTTTTCCAGGTGTTCTCGTGCTCACCAGGATGCCTGGTTTGTGTGGGTACCACACACAGACCCCAGACACCAGGACCAGCAAACCCACCCAAGAAAACACCTCAGGAAAAAAAAAAAAAAAAAAAAAAAAAAAAAAAAAAAAAAACCCAAACAAAAATAACCCTTCCAAGCTGTAAAGGTCCCCAAACTCCCAGTTTTTCTGTGGAGAAGAGGAAGATTTTTACACGATGAGTTGAAGCAGGAGGCTCTCCCACAGAGCAGGATCCTGAGCTGCTTCTCTGAGACCAAATCTTTAAAAGTGCCCCCAAAGGGATCATTTCCGTGCTGGAGGGCTCATCCTGGTTCTGGGCATGATGGATTCCATGCCTGTGCACCCCACAGCTCTTTTCCAGAGGCATTTTGGCATCTCCAGCTGTTGGCAGAGCAGAGCCAAGGCCATTCCTGCCAGAGACCTCCACAAACTCAATATCTCTTCCCAGCCATGCCAACAACAGATTTATTTGGGCTTTTTCTTTTTCCTGGTTCTGGAGTAGCTGAGAGAAAAAATAAAAAAAAAACCAACTAGAAATCACTTTCCAGAGACATCATCTGTGCTCTGTCTCTGTTCCAGTCAAAATCAAAAGGGCTTGGGTTGATTTCCAGCTTTTTAAGGTAAAAAATAAATAAATGCAATCAAAGGATGTGTCAGGGGGGAAGAAACTCCAGATCAAAAGATTGAGGCGGCCCATTGCGAGCCAAGGAAACGTGTCAAGAGGAAACATTTTTATTTCTGAATGTGGGTTTTTTCTGCCATTTTTCTCTGGGAAAATATTTCTCTGTGTCTCCTTTTCAGCCACAAGCCATTGGGTGCAGCAGGGATAAATCCAGAGGGCTTTTAACAACCTGGGATATTGGGAGGGGTTGAATGAGATGATTTTTAAGGTCCCAAACCGTTCCATGATCCAGCAGGTCCCTGTGGGAATCTGGGGTGGGGAGAGGGAGCTTGGGAGGCTGCAGGGATTCCCCACGGAGCTGCCTCTGGATCTCCAGCTTCCAGAGGGACTGGGATGGATCCCGAGGGGTCAGGATCACCAGATGGGGGTGAGTGGGTGGGCACAGCCCTTGCTAGCCTCGAGAGATCAGAGGTGGGACTCAGAGGTGCTCATGGAGCTCTCCCAGTGCTTCTCCCAGCTGTGTCCCCTCTCTCCAGCGCCATAAATCCCTGATTGAGTTTTATCCCAACCCCAAAAACAGCATTTTCCCCACCTCCACTGGGGCTACAACTCAGAGAACCTTCTCCTTTCTCTAAGTAATCCCAGAGCCATCTGAGCAGCAATTTTTCCTCTTTTTTTTTTTTTTCTTTCAGTGCTAAACCCGGGAACTGCGGCGGCTCCGTGTCCCCCCCGCAGCCCCAAACCAGGTTGGTGTTTATTAATCTGCTCGGGGAGGGGGGATCCTGCAGGATGAAATGTATTTCACTGCCAGGACAGAAAGGGATTGGCTGGCAGGAAGGAGCAGGATCATTTGCATGGCATCGATCGGGGCAGAGCCGCTGCTGGCTCAGCAGTTCGAACCGCTGGGTTTCATCAGCGGAGTGCTCAGCCCTCGGCTAATTGGATTTGCCGTCGTTAGGGTGATCTATGCCTCCTCCAAGTATTCTGGGCACGGGCCTGGCTGCGATTTGAGCAGGGAGAAGGAGCCAAAAAGGTCTGAACCTGCAAGGTCGGGCAGGCAAAGGCGTCCTGGAGTGTTGGGACATGGAATTTTGGGACATCAGCCATTGGGACATCAAACACTGGGACATTACTGGCTAAAGGCAGGGACAGAGCTGAGTTGAAGTCTGGGCTGAGGGAGGGTTTTATTTTTAACTGGCACCTTGCAAAGGACAGAACCAGACCCTGCAAAGCCAGGGTCAGAGAGGGTGTGAAAAGCAGCTGGGATTAATTAGTGAGCAGCGAATTCCTGTCGCATTAATTAGGCTGCATCCCAAACCGCAGCCCTGAGCCTGCCGCGGACTGAGGCAGGGTAAACTGAGGCGTGGCTGGGTGCAGCTTTGTCACTGGGCCACCCAGGGTGGCTTTGAGGGGCTCTGCACCTCGTCCCTGTCATGCTGGACCACGACAAAGGTGCTGTTTCCATCCCCAGTTTGGTTTTTCCAGAGGTAGCTCAGTTTAAGCCACTTTTTCCTCAGTCTGGTTTCTCCCCATGTTGTGCAGCAGCTCTTTAGATTTCCAACAAAGACAGAGAGCTTCAACCAAAACCAGCTGGAAACCCACCAATTTGCAGGGAATAAAAATCCATGACTTTTTTTTTTCCCCTGGCCAAAAGGCTTTGCTTTACCCAGGGTGGCAAAAAAAAAAAAAAAAAAAAAAAAAAAACCCAGAAAAAAATATACTCAATTTTGGCTCCAAGCATGAGGAGAGCCCAGGAGCTCAGCTGTGCCTCAAAACTCAGATTTTTGGGAGGTGTTTGCTCCCATGGGAATAAGGAAAGGCTCCAGCCCTGCCCAGCCCTCACAGCCTGGTTTTCAATCATGTCCAAGAGGAGCCCGGATAATTGGGAGGTGAATCACGGTGGGTCAGACAAGCTGCTCTTCGCTGACCTTTAAATCCAGGAACTCACGAAATTGGGGTTTTTCTGCAGCCAGGCCGCCGGGACAGCCCCTGCTGCCTGCCCTGCCCTGCCTGGCTGTGCCGTGGATCAGCTGCGTTTATCCCAACCATCCCTCCGTGTCCACCCCAGAGCACAGCCAGGAGAGGGGATGGGGAAACCTGGCGGGACCCCAAGGGTCACCCCCCGCAGTGATCCCAGCAGGAGCTCCGGGAAATCGGGAAATGATTCCCCGCCGTGCTGAGTCGGGGGAATGGGAAGGAGCCGGATCCTTTACGGGAAGCTGCGGGGGCTCGAGGACAGCGCGGCCGTGGTGAAAGGGTCTGCCCCTCCCAAATCATCCTGCTGATGCCTCAGGTTTTGGATTTTATATTTTTCAGGTTCTGTGCTGCTTTAGTGTGTGGCTCTGGGCTCCATATCAGGGCATGGTGAGCTCTGTGCACAGAGCAGGGACACAAAACAATTCCTTCTCCAGCTGGGGACCAAGGACAAATGATCCAAACCTCAGGCCCAAGAGCACAAACAACGTGGGCTGAAGGGAGAAAAACAAGAAGGATGGGACTGGATAACCTAAAGCTGGAGTTGGACAATGAACTCCAAGATGCAAATGGAGCAGAACTGATCAAAGTGCCAGAGCCGTGCCCGGTGTCCATTTTGTGCCCATTTTGGTTCATCCTGGGTGCAGCCCTGGCTGGGCTCTTGTGCTGCCCAAGGTGGATCCATGGAGGAAATCCTTTTAATAAATCCCTGCTTTATTCTGTAGCTCTGTCTGTCTCTGTCCTAGGTCAGGCTTCCCAAGGCACCACTGGAGATGATCCTTTACTGAAACAGTGGAATGAAAGCCCAGAGGTTTGGAGGAGCAGCCTCTGTCCCAAATCAGAGAATTCCTGAACTATTCGAGTTGGAAAGGACCTTAAAGCTCATTTAATTCCAATGACATGAGCAGAGACACCTTACCCCACACCAAAAAAAACCAGAAAGGTCCCAAAATTCCTAGCAAGCCCAAAGGGAGTCCTGGAGAGCAGCAAAAATTCCCATCAAGCCCTGAAAAACATTTCAGAGGGGCTCCAGTCCCGCCGTCCCTGGAAAGGGCTGGGGGATTCCTAGAAAAAGAGGACAATTCATAGCAGCATCCTTGAGGAGGCTCCGTGGTGCTCCTGGGTGAGAGGAATGAGAGACTGTCTTTACAAACAAACGATGGGTTTGCTAGTAAATAGAATTAGCACTGAGAGATAAAAGAAACAATGGGAAGGATTCCACTGATTGATGAATGGGAAAAGATATTTGCCTTTACAAACGAACTGTGGGTTTGCTGAGAAATGAAATTGGATGTTGGAAAATGAAAAGAACAAGGGGAAAAAACTCTAAAATTCCATGAGAATTAAAAATTAAAAAGTGGGGTTATACATTACAGGGGATCAGGCGTTCCGGGAAGTCTGTACCTCTCAAGTACCTCAGCCAATGGGGAAAGAGAGAAGGGAAATGCGGCCGGGAAATTGAGATAAAAAGGAGGAAATTGGGATAAAAAGGAGGCTGCGTCCTCCAAAAATTGGAGAGACCCCAGGGGAATGCCCCATGGCCTCTCCCTTTATTCAAATAAAGTAAAAGGGACTCCTCTGTCTCCTTTTTAGACATAAACCTCTGATGTTTGTAAATTAATTTTCATAACATGGGGGATTTGGGAACCTGCAGCCAGGATATTTAGGATATTTATAAGGATCCTCAGCTGGGAAGAAGGGAACAACTTCCTGGTGCAGAGGAGGAGCCCCCAAAATTTGGTTTCTGAGCGTCAGAGAAGCCGGTGCTGAGCTCCAGCTGGTGCGGAGACAGGAGCATCCCTCCTCTCTCCCTAGGGAGGGATCTTCGCTGAGCCAGCCAGAAAAAACAGCCGCGAGCCCTCAGAAATAACAGCGCAATTAACAAAGTCATTAAATCGCGAATCCTGCCCCGGTAATGTCAACAGCGGGGAGGAGGGGACAGAGCCGGGTCCTGCTGTGATTAAACCTCCCCCGGACAGGCGGGGATGGTTCTTCTTATCCCGGGAAATGCGGGGAGCATCCCTCCATCCCCTGGGGTGTGACAGGTCACAGGTTTTGGGGTCCCCGTTCCTGGACAGGTCCCACCCTGGGGACACGGCTGAGAGCGCATCCCACGGGGAGCACAACGGGGTGGGATCGGGGAAAAAGGGCCCTGAGCGAGGTTAGAGGTTGGGAGAGAACTCAAGGCACGAAGGAATGACGGAGGGGGTGGAGGAAAATGGAAGGGGCTGATCTCAGCACGGGATAATCCCAATTTTTCACTCTCCTGTGATCCCTCCTCGCTCTGAGCATGCAGACATTGTGCGGTCTGTGGGGTTTTGTGAGAGTTTAAAGGATTTGTAAGGCACGGCCGGGAGGTGGGGGACATCAGGGTGCGGGTCCCATGTAGCAGTGTGCCTTTTGTTGACAGGGTGACCAAATTACAATAGAATTTCCAGGTACTCTTTGTCTCCTAAAAAAGGCAAAAACTCCAGAAACTTCTCCCCAAATTCGGTACAGAGACACCTCATTGGACCCTTTGCCCTTCACCTCAAACTTGGGGCTGTTCAATTGGGCCAGAGCCAAAAAGTCCCGCCTAAGCCATTAGGTAGAAAAGGGACAGAAAAAAAGATTTGATCGCTTTTGTGGGGTGCTTAGCAGGAGCAAGCATCTCTTGTCCTGGCACGGCTTTTCTCTGTAAAGAGTTTGTTATTTTGTTTCTTATTAAACCCTTTTCTGTTTCAAACACTGCCACAAGAGCCTCCTGCTCATTTTGAAGCCATCCAGGTATCTGGGCTATTTCGGGGATGAAGGGATCCCTCTGAGCTCACAAGATCTGGCTCAGGGCGACACTCTTCAGTCCCCAGCTCTGTCTCCTCCTCCTCCTCCTCCTCCTCCTCTTCCTGCTCCTCCTCCTCCTGCTCCTCACAGGTGGCTCCTGCAGCCTCACAAGGCCAAATTAAAATGCAAATACGTCCCTGCCTGCTGGGAACAGATAGTGAATCCCTGAGCAGGGAAAAGGCAGCGGGAATAAACACAGGGAGCACTGAGGGGAGCAGGGAGAGAGCTGCTTTTCATTATTTTACCTTTTTTTTTTTCCTTTTCGGCCGTTTGGTCGGGGATTATTGAATGGGATCTGAGGCAATCCAGGGGGAAGGTGCAGGGTTTGGGGTGGCACAGGTGGGTTTGGGGCTTGTCCCCCTGGGTGCCACCAGCCCCCAGCTGCAGCTTCCATCTCCCCACCTCCAACAGCACTCTGGGGTCTTTTTTTTTTTAATTATTATGTCCCAATTGGATCATTCCTAAGGGGAAAAAATGGCAGTGGTAGGAGCGAAGAGGACCAGACACCATCAGAGAGTTCCCATTTTCCTGGGGTTTCTCCCTGGGTAAACATTTGCTGATGGGCTTCCAGAGCATCAGGAGCTTGGAAAAATTGGTGGGGAGTTGGTTTCTTGGCATTCTGAATTCCCAGAGGGACTGGGATGGTGGGTGAGACTCAGGGGAGTGTATTTAGGGGTGTCTGTAAGTGCACTTCTGCCCCTGAGCAAGGCCTTTATATATTATACAGCTTATATCTATATCTATATCTATATCTATATCTATATCTATATCTATATNTATATATACACACACACACATTAGAGATGCATATATATGTAAAGCCTAAATGCATCCATATGTATGAAGTATAAATATCTACCTCTAAAGGCACCAATAAATAGAAGCAGCTACACAGAAGGGTTTGCTCTCTTCACCCTGAGCAGGGCTCTGCTCCTTCCCCCAGGACTGATTGGGATCAGGGATGCTGGGAATGGCCTGGAGGAGCTGCCAGGGGGTGCAGGGACGCTGCAGGACACAAACTGGGGGCACAGAGCACCCTACAAGCGCCGTGGGGCTGTGGGTGCTGCCTCCCCAAGGTTCCTGATGCTGAGCTGGGCCCATCAGCCGGAATGGGAAGTGATGGGCTGGAAAGCAGCTGCTGATGCTTGGTGTCAGACCTTGGGCTTGGCCAGGCTGGGAGAGCAGCCAGGAGAGGTGGGAGAAGCTGGCAGTGGGGACAGCCCGTGCCAGGCCTGGCCAAGCTCCCTGATTCCCACAGATTTGTCCCTGTTGTCCCCACCTTCCACCCGCTCAGCCCCAGGACGCGCTCATGGGCCGGAGTCAGGCGCTGCCAGCTCTCATTACAACTATAACATTTTATTCCACCCTTTTCTGACCTTTCCCCCCTTCTTTTTTCTTCCTTTTAATATTTTTTCCCCCCCCCACAAATATTAATTTATGTTGATTGAGCGAGGAGGTTGGGCGGTTCCAGGCAGGGGAGGCAGCTGTGTTGATTTTCCTGCTCAGAGCCACAATCAGCTCTGTGGCTGGCTCAGATGAGGGGGCAGAGTGAAACCAACTCCCTGCACGCCCTGCCTGCACCCTGAGCACGTCTCAACCCCCTGTGTTTGTATTTATACGTATTTATAAGTGTATAGAAAACCAGCATAGGGCTCTCAGGTAAATTTTAAGGCCACCCAGGGGAGAAACTTTCACAGACCCAAAACTGATTAACTCCTTAAAGAGGCTTTTGAAACACCACACACCACCCCAGACCATGGCTCACTTGCCAGGGAAACTGAGGCACAGGTGGGGCTGCTCTCTGCCCACCCAGGCTGCCCAAGAGGGGAAGATTTTGGAAGGGAAACCCTCAAAACCACAGCTTTGACCCCAAAATGCTCAGTCAAAGCTGAGCCATCCCCCAGCAGACCCCACAGCCACCAGGGCTCACCCCCAAACCCACTGGGAACCCCAACCCCAGGCACCACAGCAGAGACAGGGCCCATGACAGTGCTGCCACTTGCTTTTTGTTTCATTTTTTTTCCTTTTCTGGTCTTTTATTTAAGAAAAAAAAAAAAAAAAAAAAAAAAAAAAAAAAAGAGAGACACAGTGGTGGGTAACTTTCAATCCAGAAATAATCCACTGCCAACCTCCACCGGGTGATGCTGGGGGGGTCCCTGTCCCCACATGCTCGGTGCCCATGGGGACAATTGCACAGCCCAGGGTACCCCGGTGTCCCCCCCAGGCTGGAAGATAGGGTGGCCCTGGGCTAGGGGGGCCCCTCGGGTGAGCCAGAGGGGCTGGGGGGTGCCACCAGCACGGGGGGACCAGGAGGCATCGGGTTACGGCAGTCAGAAGGCACCACACAGGCTGAGCCTGGCCCTGGGCATCCCTGCTGGGCTGGCACTGGGGAGCTGGGCTGGCACTGGGACACCAGGCCAGGTCCCAGTGAGGGTGTCCCCAGGGCACTGGGCTGGCACTGGGGCACACAGGCCAGGTCCCAGTAAGGGTGTCCCTGGGCACTGGGGCTGGCACTGGGACACGCAGGCCAGGTCCCAGTGAGGGTGTCCCCAGGGCACTGGGCTGGCACTGGGGCACACAGGCCAGGTCCCAGTAAGGGTGTCCCTGGGCACTGGGCTGGCACTGGGGCACACAGGCCAGGGCCCAGTAAGGGTGTCCCTGGGCACTGGGCTGGCACTGGGGCACACAGGCCAGGTCCCAGTAAGGGTGTCCCCAGGGCACTGGGGCTGGCACTGGGACACGCAGGCCAGGTCCCAGTGAGGGTGTCCCCAGGGCACTGGGCTGGCACTGGGGCACACAGGCCAGGTCCCAGTAAGGGTGTCCCTGGGCACTGGGCTGGCACTGGGGCACACAGGCCAGGTCCCAGTAAGGGTGTCCCTGGGCACTGGGCTGGCACTGGGGCACACAGGCCAGGTCCCAGTAAGGGTGTCCCCAGGGCACTGGGGCTGGCACTGGGACACGCAGGCCAGGTCCCAGTAAGGGTGTCCCCAGGGCACTGGGGCTGGCACTGGGACACGCAGGCCAGGTCCCAGTAAGGGTGTCCCCAGGGCACTGGGTCTGGCACTGGGGCACACAGGCCAGGTCCCAGTAAGGGTGTCCCCGGGGCACTGGGAAGCCCCCGCCCCATATTCCCATCCCGGAGCCACATTCCAGCACTGGGAGGGGGCACAAAGCGGTGGCTGGCCCTGGAGGCCCCAGCAGGGCTGTGGGGCAGGGGGGCCCAGCACTGGCCCCATGGCTGGGACAGAGGGACAGGCAGGGTGGGCAGCAAACGGCCCAACTGGTCACCCCCAAACTGCCCGAGCAGCTGGGGAGTGGGCACGCCGAGAGTTTGGGGCTGGGGCACAGCAGGTGGTGGGGACAGCAGTGCCCTGGGCCCGTGGCCACTGTGCCCCCCACTCCTGCCTCCCCCAGCATCACCCAGTGTGGGCCAACACCCCAAAACCCAGGGGGTGACCCAGCACTCACCTCCAAAATTGTGCAACTGAGCACAGCAAGGGCTGTGGGAGGCCCTCGGGAAGCCCTCACCCACCACTTCCCTGCTGGGTTCCGGGGGGAAATGGGATCTCTCCCTTCTCCCAGCCCCTTCCCAGCAGGACCCGCAGCCTCCTCCTGCCGGGGCCACACGCACGCCCTGAGCGTGACCCCATCCCCTCTGCCCTCTGCGGCCGGGGGGCCACGCGTGTGCCGCTGCCTCCCCTGGGACAACCAGTGGGGAAAGGGCGAGAACCGAAAAGAAGGCCCCCCCGGAGGTGCCTTTGAACGGGATGAGGACGTGAGATGTGCGGAAGGAGGGGCCGGACGCGGGTGTCCGGCCCCGGGGAAGCGTGGTGGCGCGGCGTGGCACGGCGTGGCGTGGCGTGGCACAGCGTGGCAGCCCCTCCCTCCCGCCCCGTCCCCGCTGCCCCTGCGTTAAGCGATCTCCTTGATCCTGCGGATGTAGTTGTGGAGCTCCTCGGGGTCCTGCAGCCCCATGTCCTGGCACACCCATTCCAAGTCCTCCTCATCGGCGATGGGGATGGAGTTGTAGGCCAGCTCGTCCGAGGGCATAGTGGCGAAGGTGGTGAACTTCACCCGCTTCCGTTTGGAGGTGGGCGAGTTGAGCGGGTCCTCGCTCTGGTCCCGCGTGGAGCCCCCCGAGGAGCCGTCCCCGCGCCCATGCACCTGGCTCTGCACGCTGGTCTGCGAGCTCCCGCTGCTGTGGTGGTCCCCGTGGCAGCAGGTCTGCACATTCTCCAGCGGGTTCCCCGGGCTCTCGGGCTGCGGGGAGAGGTCATTGTGAGCCCGCAAGGGCTGCCCGTTGCCCAGGAAGACCCAGTGGTGGGAATGGTCCATGTTGGTCTGGCCTTCTGGCGGGATGCGCTTGTGCCGGTACTTCAGCACAAAGACGATGCAGTTGATGAGGAAGACCAAGATGGCCAGGCAGAAGACACCCAGCAGGGCGTACATCCCGATCTCCAGGTCCGTCAGCCCCCGCGTCACCTGCACGAAGCCGGTGGGGATGGTGGGGAAGTCCTCGGTGGGGTGAGAGGCGCTGGACATCCGGCTGTCCTCGCTGGGGTCCGCTTTCCTGTCCACCTCTGCCCGCAGGGTGGTGCTCGCCCCGGCCTCCCCCAGCCCCGGCCTGCTGGACACGTGGTCGTAGTCGTAGGTGGGGTCCTCCTCGGACCCGAAGTGGACGCGCACGGTGGCCAAGGCCGTGAAGAGGACGCTCTTGCGCTTGGTCTTCTGGCAGCTCTCACAGATGACCAGCTCCGCCCGCAGCAGCTCCCCCGCGCCCTCGCTCTCCGCCACCACCAAGGGGAACGCGCGGTCCTGCGTCACCGACACCACCTTCTTGTCCAGGCTGCTCACCACCAGGTTGTAGTCCTTGGGGTCATAGAGGGACAGGGGGGCTGTGGTGCCATCGCTGTAGGAAATCCACAGGCTCAGCAGCGCTTCCTGCGGGACCAACACAGGCACCGGTTGCCCAGCAGGAGGCCAGTCCCACCCCTCTGTCCATCCCCCATCCGCCTCTCCATCCAATTCACCCTTTATCCCTCCAAAATCCATCTTGTTCCAATCGTTCCCTGTTTTTCCTTCTCAGCCTATTCTTCTCTCCGTGTTCCCTGTGCTTGCCCAAGCTCAACCCAAATCCCAGCAGTGCCAAATGTGGCTGCCAGAGCCGGGCCAGGAGCTGTATAGGATTCCATCCCTTCCCATTTGTCCCCACGGTTGTGTCCCATCCCCAGGCTTGGATCACAGGTCTCTGTGAAGGTTTCTGGGGTGTTTTGGGGTCACCAGGGTGTCATGAGGACAGTGGGTGCTGTGAGGCCTGGAGTGTGGGCAGGATTTGGGAGGACAGGGTTGCACCCCAAGTTCCCCCCCAAGCCTGGATGCTCCCCTCACCTCACCTGCTTGAAGAAGCTCAGGGTTTGCTGCACGGACGTGCGGGCGATGATGGTGTGGCTGTTGCCAGGGCTGGGGTGGAGGGACAGCGAAAGGCTGGAGACCACCTGGGCCTTCAGGTCCGTGATGCTGACCTTCTCCTCCGCCACCGTCACCAGCGTCTCGCCCAGCACCGCCTCCACCAGCGGGGACACCACCTGCAGGGGACAAGGTTCCTGTCACCGCCTGACACCTCAGCCAGGCTGGCAGAGGGCGGAAAGGTGGTCAGGGGTACCTTGAAGAGGGTGGTGCCTGGCTCCCGCCCGGCCAGCGTGGAGCTGTCCACCATGTGGGCCACCCGCGGGTCATCCACGCGCATGAAGTCACTGACCAGGTCGGTGACCTCCACCAGCCAGTCTGGCCCTAGCATGGTGACCACCTGGCCCGTGCCCTCGGCCGCCGTGGTGTGGAACTGGGTGAAGACCTGCAGCGTGGAGTGCTGGTACTGCAGGGCACAGCCCCGGCTCTGCTTCCGCTCATCCTCGTCCTCCTCGTGCTCGCTGTCCCGCACCGACCTGGGGGACGGATGGATGGATGGATGGATGGATGGATGGATGGATGGATGGATGGATGGATGGATGGACGGACGGATGGATGGATGGATGGACGGACAGGGCAGTGAGTGGGCAGTGCTGCCAAACTCCCCACACCATGGCTCCTCGGCCCCCCAGGAAAGGTGGCCTATCAGGGAAAAACACGATGTCACCAGAAAATGGTGGCTCCAGGGCAAAAGATGCCTGTTGTCCAGGAGGGATTCAAGGGATTTTGCAGGACGTGGTAACAGCAGGGTCACCAACATCTCTGCCCACTAAATAAATGAGAGGACAAGGTATCTCTGCTTGGGATGGACACCTGGAGGTCTCTAGACCTCAAAAAACGGACTTGGGAGTTTGTCTGTCCCAGTTTGATCCAGTGAACTTTTGACCACAGCCAAGGAGGGACATTCTCCACCAATCTCACTGTGAAATTTTTTCCTTCCCCATAACCTGTGTCCATGACCTCTCCCCTTTCCACCCAAGACCCCTGAGATGCCTCTGTCTCCATCACCTTTAAAACCTCCTCATGAAGTGGCTGAGCAAGGCAATTAACCCATGGCTACCACCTCCAGCTGTCCTTCTCCAGGCTGGCCAGTGCAGCTCCTCAGCACTCACCTCCTGTCCGGCAGGATGGGCACCCTCCAGCCCTTGACCTGGCTCAGCCGGGCATCCGAGAGCTCGATGTGCAGGGGCAGTTTGGGCACCCACACCGTCATCTCCAGCGGGGCCGACAGGTGCTCGTAGGTGAAGGTGACCCGGGCGCTCATGGAGCCCCGCGACTCCTTCCCGCTGACGAAGACGTAGTCGCAGCTGCTGGAAACCTGTGGGGCAAGAAAGGGTGGGAATGGTCCTGTAGGCACAGCTGAGATCCTGGCAGGAGGCTGGAAGAGCAGAATGTCACCCGGCATTAATCCGGTTCAGGTATGTTCCCTCCTCCTGGAGGTCCTGCTCAGAAGGAGGTCCACACCCCGTGTCCACCATGCAAAGTGTCCCCTGACCCAGGTCCTCCTGAGGCACAGATCCACAGATCCGTGTCCATCCTGCAAAGTGTCCTCTGACCCAGGTCCTCCGGCCAGCCCTCGCTCTCTCCCACCTCACCAAGAACCTCCACTTGGTGCCTCAGTTTCTCTTTGGCCTCCACACTGAATTGTCCCTGAGCTAGAGGCACCCATGGGTGCTTCACAGAGGTTGCGAATTGCTCAACCTGGAAATTTGCCCCAAAATCTCCTCCAGAGGAGGCAGCGAGCACAGACCCCTCTTGTGCCTGTCCCCACCGGTGCCTTGTCCCTGTCCCTCCTGCCCACCCCAAAGCAAGATTCCTGTGGTCTGAATGAATCCTCCCGTTCCTCTTCTCGCTCTTCCTCTTTTAATTCCCACTTATGCAAATGCCATTAGTGGAATTCGCTATACAACAAATCCATCCTGAGGGGGGGTCACTCATTACCACCCCCTGAGCCAATTAAGGAGAGATACCACGGACACCAGGCCAGCATCTCCTGGGGTTTGAGCTCAGGTCACCAGTCAACAGCTCCTTCCCAGCCAGAGTGGCAGAAGACAACCAGAAGGGGACTCCAACCTCTCACCTGCAGCGGCCCCATGGCCTAACCCGATCCCCTGTCAGGGATTGCATCCCATTTGTTGGATGCTGGAGAAGAACACAACCCGTTTGCTCGGCCAGCAGCACTGAGCACCTCAGCAGCACAGCGGAGCTGATTTCCAGCAGCCGAGAATCCCTGGATTCTCTGATGGCTGATAAAGGGTTGAGGCCAGGCTGCAGGTGGCTGACAGCATCCCTGTCCCTCTCCCAGCCTATTCCTTGAGCACCTGTGAGCAATCAAATGCAGGAATTTTGCATTTCTGAGCCCACAGCAGGGTTTGACTTCTACAACAGCTCCAGGAGCCTGATGCACGGTATCCATGGTCCCGTGGGGCTGGTGGAGGAGGCAGAGCCCTGGACCTGGGCTCCTGGGGACATCCCTGAGCGCAGGAGGGAAGGGCGGTGCAGGAGCGTTCGTTCCTTGTCTTCCTATCAGAGGCACCAGCTCAGCAAGTCTGACAAGACAATCTCATCTGAGGCGAGGCAGCGCCTGAATAAAGATGAGCTCCCAGGTGAATCCAGCAGCAGAGGATCTCTGGATATTGTGCCATTTATCACAATAAACACGACAGGCTCTGCTTGCGTTACCTTGGCTAATAAACCCCCCGGCACCTCCTTCTGGGCACCGCTCACTTTGCAGCCTGGAGGGGGTTGAAACTATGACAACAAAAAAAATCCTTGCACACCAGGCCTGTCCCGAAGATGGAGTGACTGCAGATTAGCTCGGAAATGAAGCTTGTTCCGGGAAACTTCCCGGATTTATGGCGAGGTGTCAGGAGCAGAGAGGCTCAGGGCTGCCCGGGCTCCCAGCCAAGGCACCGCTGCCTCCGCTGCTGTGGCCAGGAGTTCCCAGCTTGGCACGGGGACAGGTGTGGGATCAAGGGGACATGTGTTCTCCAAGGCCCCCAGGAGTGGGGAGAGCCTCCATGGTCCTGGTGGTGGCTGTGGGTGAGCAGGGTCCCTGAGGATCAGTCCCACGGAGCTCCTGGAGGGTTCTCCAGGGGATGTGGAGTGTGGGGTTCTCAGAAGGGTCACACAAAAGTGAGGCTGAGGATCTCCCACTCCCTGTGTGACCCTCCACAGCCCACAGGGTCACCACCCATTTTAAAAATAGGGGGTGATTTCCACACTACCCTGAGTGGTGATGTCCTCCTGTACACCTTTGTCACCCTGTGCCACCACAGAAGGGGACGAGCATGACAACTCCCACTCATGCTCTCCCACCACATCCTCCAGAGCCACACCAAGCCCAGGAGAAACTCCACGTTACACAAGAGAGCAGCCACCAGGGAGCCACCCCGGAGCGGGGAGAGGCAGCTGCCCAGCCCGCCCTCACGCTAAATTATTTACAGTAACAGATAGCACATCCCACTCCGTAAGCTGTGATTTATGGAGGAGGTTTAGAGCCCTGACACCACAATCATACTCCCCGATCTCAGCAAGTAACTGAGAGCTCCCTCGGAAATGAAGCTCCAACACAAACACCAAATAACTCAGCAAGAAATCGCGCAGGGCTCCGAGCGGGATGAGAGCCGGGGCCGGAGGGCTGCTCCCTGCATTATTCATCCCGGCTCCTGGGCATGTGCCTGCTTCCCCCAGGTCTGGGGACAGAGTGTCAATAGATTTATGAGCAGAAAGGCAGCACATTAAACAGTTTAAGTGTCTTGGAGTCCATCCTGAAGTGTATTATTGCTCCAGTGTTTTATCACGCAGGGGAGGACCGGGCTCCATAAATTAAAGCCGGTCCTGTCAATTCCACGGATCTGAGTTTTAGTCAAGAACTTGGGGTAAGCACTTTGTGGCACTGGATGTCCCCCGTGGTGGGTGACATGGCCCTGTGGAGAGCAAATCCCAGCAGGGACAGAGCTCTGCCATCACCCCTGTGGCAAAGAGAAGGAGCTACAGCCCCCCAGAGAGTCCAGAGCCCTTCCTTGCCTCTGCCCAACCCAGCGGGAGCATGGAAAGGGAGAGCTGGCTGGGTGCATGCAGGGAGAGGGGTGGGAGGTGTTTGGGAGAAGGGAATGATGTCTGGGGGCGGATGGATGGATGGAAATGGTGGCAGAGTGACACGGGCAGGTGGGCAGATGGATTTATTCAGGGATGGGAAAATGTATATGGATGAACGGGGCTGGTGATGGAAAATCGGAGGGTTCGAGGATCAGGGGCTGCCTCGGGGCTGGGGCAGGGAGCCTTTGGCATTGGCCCTGTCAGCGCCTCTCCCACCCGGATCTTCCCCCTCAGCTCCTCTTTCCCTCCATCATTCCCATCTCACCAGTCCCCTGATCCAATCAGGACATCAGTGTCACTCCAAGGCCCGGGTGCAGGTGCCGATGGGAACGTGCAGCTCAGCCCACAGTGACAATATTTCCCCTTATCAGCACTGAGTGTTGTGATAACCACAGTTACTGCTGCTGCCTGCTGCCAGCGTGGGAGCACCCCGTGGCCTCTCCAAGGACAGTGACAAAGTGTCTTGTCCTTCTCCCAGCAGACCCCGGGGAGAAGCTTGCACAGACTGGAGCCACCGAGGGCATGACGCTTGGTTTGGGTGGGGTTGTGCGCCACATCAGCTCAGTCACCAGCCCCAGCCCTGCGTGCTGGTGGGGTCAGCACTCCTGGAAGAACCCCAGCCACTCATGAGGGTCACAAGACCCCCCTCCCCACACCCACCTTGATGATGTCCTCGTTGTTGGACTTGCACTCCACCATGGCCGAGACATCCACAATGACACCGCTCAGCTCGATGGCAATGACCTTCACGGGAATGGCCACCGTACGCCCCGTCAGGATGGCTGTGTTGATGATCTCTGTGTCCTGGGGGTGGCATGGAAAGGGCACCATCATGTCAGAGAGCAGCCTGTCCCATCTGGGGCAGAGCAGGACCTGGGTATGGGTGGGATGGATGGATGGAT